>JAODXP020007566.1:0-62500 GCA_027497455.2 Sardinella longiceps | reverse complement strand
TTGACAAAGTAGTGGTAAAAATGCTAAGAGGAAGCTGCGATGAAGCGGTGAGCCATGATGGTAAGATTGCACTGGTCAAATGGTTTGACAGCAAGTCAGTTGTCAAGGCCTCCAACTTTGTTGGTGTTGGCAGGATGGATGAAGTACAGCGGTGGGAAAAGAAGAATGGAAGATATCTGAAGGTATCCTGTCCAGAGGTGGTCAAGCCGTACAACGAAGCGATGGGAGGTGTTGACCTGCTTGATCAACTTGTCAGCCTGTACCACACTAAAATCAAGAAAGTTGACCCCGAGAATGATCACACATGCTTTTGATCTGGCTGTGGTCAACAGTTGGCCCAGTGTCTGGTGCACGTCAATAAAACAGTGGCAGCAAAATGTGGGAGGCCCAGTATGTCCCCAGGGCCTCAATCCCTAACACAGGTCCACACCGAAACTGCTTATCTTAGCTTATCTTATCTTAAGGAATCAGGGGTGTGTTTCCCAAAATCATAGTTGCTAACTAAGTTAGCTACTATGTTGATTGCAATGCAATTTTCCATTGATAACTAACTAAGTTGGTAACAGGTTGCTAACAGATGTTGACTCCTGTGGGGATATTGACAGTTGTCCCGGACAAAAGCCAGCCTTTGCGCCCTGCTGCTTACCTGGATCCAGGGGTGTAGCACCAAATTCTGGGCCCTATGCACAAACAGTGGCCAAGGGCCCCTCTGACCCCTGGGAATATACTTCTAAGACTCCTTAAGGATCCTCTCACCACTTGGGGCCCTGTTACTTCAGTCCCCCTTATCCCCCCACTATGACACCCCTGCCTGGATCCATCCTTCGTCTCGGTCATCCTCAAAGGTGAACTTGTCATAGAAGATTTTGAAAATCATGCAGATGCTAGGCTATATGCTGCTGTTTTGGACTCATGTACACTCTTCATTTGCAGTACCCAAAAGAAATGAGGAAAACATTTGAATTCATACAGCGAGTCATTCTCAACCTAGGTTCGGGTAACCTTAGGCCAAAGCTACAGAGTTTGAAAAATTGACTTTTACATTGTTGAGCATCCCCTCTTTCTCTCTGTTGGTTTCTTAATTGCTACATGTGTCTTCTTTCAGTCTATGTAGACTCCAAGTTCTGGAATGAAATGTATTTGTCGGTGATTATTCCGAATGTTTACAACGATAACAATGTGTTTGTTAACCACCAGCCCTTTTCTGTAGCCTAACTACACACTAATGCGTTGTTAAAATTGGGTATTTCCAACGTTGGAAATCAGAAGTGGTGTATGAACGGCTTCATCCAAGTCTATTATAATCTTTTGAATGTGCTGTCCGACGAGGCCATTCTCAGAAAGTATCGTTTCAGTTGGGGGGAAATTAGGGAGTTGGTGAAGCTGGTCCACCCCTACTTGGTGAGAGCAACACGGCGCAATTTTGCTCTGCCACCCACAGTGCAGCTTCTATGAAGTGTTGGGGGACGGGCTCGGCAAGTAAGTCCTCGATCAGCAGGTCGGTGACTGCAGTTACTGAGGTGTTGCATGATGAGCGCACCTTGAGCGGATGGCCTTTCCGTCGATGCCAGAGGACATCATGCAGGCGAACCAGGGGTTCCACTGTGTCGCCAGTGTTCCACGGGTCATTGATGGCACCCTCATCCCCCTTGCTAAGCCCACAGAGAACGAGGCAGGGCGCTGTCATTTCAAGTTGATGCAAAAGTGTTGTTTTAACGTCCAAATTGAAGTAAAGGGTCAATAGAACAATTTTGGTCTGAGTGTCAAGCAACCAGATAGAAAAAAAAAAAAAAAAAAAAAAGTTTTTTGGCCTATTTTCCAAAATGGCCAAAATCGGAATTAGCGGTATGCATTTTCCATGTTATATTATTTTCATTGTTATTTTAAGTCTATACTGTGTGGACAATCAGCTATTCAAACATTGAGGTTCAGAATATTATGGTATGGTAAAAATAAAAGATGGCTGCCAATTTCCATATCTTCTATAGCTACAGTAGGCCTATGACTGCTATGCTGAGTAAGAAATAGTTTACATTTTAATTCCTAACTTTGTACAATGTGCAAACAGCATTTTGGTATTGGTATTTGGTATTGGAATTTAGATTCTATAATCTCACAAAACCTCCCTGCCCTTTGGTTATTTATTTATTTTATTATGAAGGTATTTATTATTCAATCTTAGTACATTGACTGAGTGGACTTTGCAAATGAGGCACACAGATGAATAAACTTACCAATTCCATCTAAGCAGTAGAAGAGAGCAATTGTGGAAATAGTAAGATGGCCATAATAAAAACAAAAACAAAGGGCATGGAGGTTTTGTGAGATTATAGAATCCAAATCCCCCCACCCCCCTGCTGAAAAAATTGTTTGTCTTTGCATTAAAAGATCTGACAGATATGATGACAGAGAGATTGGAGCAACATGGAGTCCAGAAGATTGTACACCGGACACGCTTAAAGGAAACGGTTCTCAAACATTATCCGAATTTGACAGAAGGGAAACGTTCCCGTGACAAGAGTTTTCATCATTTGTTCAAAAACTGCGAGGAAGATCATATCAGACGCATCTCAAACACCAGATGAGGAGACATGTACATTACTTATGGCAGCATCCATTCTCAGGAAAGCTGTTGAGAATCATGAAACTCAATTCCGGTTTGATGGGTCATTTCCCAAAGCCTGTGAAGAATCATCTGTTCTACAGCATATGAATACTTGTACAAGTATTTCTTCCGCCATCTCCTTATGGGACCCAAATCATCACCTGAACAACAATTCCTGCGAGATCCTCTCTGTCAGTCAGGTGGCCATGCTAAATATGACTTCTCTTACCTTGAGCTTGAGGTTTGAGCCTCCACTTGCAGTGTTCCTGGCCCTTAAAGGGACACCATGCAGTATTAGCTGTAAAACTAGAACCAGACACATAAGAGACAGACACACATTTCCTAGCACTACCAGAACATGCTAATGATGTCTGATAGCAAAAAATAATAATGTCATGCTGTAACCAAGTTCTCTTTTATTTTGAAATGGTTTCTTAACCCCATCTCCAACTATGCATAATGCTGAATGTCTGGTGTAATTAAAACTTGCATTTATCATCACTTCATATGACTACACATAATCCAAATAAATTTGGAGATGGTGCCAAAACAAATAATGTGTTACAAAAAGGAAGATACCCTCAAACAGTGACGAAAAGTTGCTTAGTGTCCCTTTAAACTGTATAGTGTTCACAAACAAGAAGCAGGAAGTTGGTCGAACTCTTACACAAATTTGTAGGACAGACTGTGCGTTGTCACTTCCTGGGTAAGTTTTACTGGAGGTTGGGTAACTAGATTTCAGCCCACAGGAGGTACAACCATGTCACGTCATATCAGAAGGTCCTCTATATTGAATCTAACTTTGTACTGGCTATTGCACATCAAACAAGGGAAAACGCACCGTCTGTTCTAAAAATTTGCATCACCGCATATTTACAGTTGCGGCTCTTGATAACCTTGATCATAATCCCACATCACGCACAACCTCATCCTTCCATGGAATTGGGATTTCACTTTTTCGGTTTCCTACCACACAGAAGCCTGGGTTGGAACAAGAATGTCTAAGAATCAAGTACTTGTTCAAGTGGGCCTATCAGCTCTTGGTGCAAATGCATAAAAGCAAAATTTAAGTGTACATGTCTGTGCAAGTGTAAGAACTAGTTGGAAAAAAGTGATTTCCAATAATGTAATGTACATGGGATTTGTTGTTCATGTTAACCATTGTATACATACGTTATTCAAGTAAATGTTTGAGCATACACTCCACCTTTTTGTGGCAGTTGAAAGTTGGGGGAAAAAAAAAACTGTTTTACGTAACTGGGCTCATGATTTAATGAAGTTATGCTTTGATCTTGAACAAAATATGGCTCATTTTGACCATAGGATAGCAATACCAGCTTCTACTGTTAATTCTGAATGAATACATATTTATTAGGTTCAGACTGGAAAAGTTATAACAATTACCATTTTCTGTTAAGGCTGGAGGTGGGTCGGGAGTTATCAATGCCCCCTAGAGGGCAAATATCCATCGGCATGCTTGACACTCGAACCAAAATTGTTCTATAGACCCTTAACATCCTTTTAAAAGTGAAAACACAATGTTTGCATCAAATTAAAATGAAAATGGTAAATTACATTGAGACGTGCTTACACCAATTGTGGAGGGCGATTTTTTGCTAAATTTGCTTTCACCCATTAAATGAGTTATTACTTTAAATTGTGTTCAAAGTTCAAAGTGCAAGTTCAAACTTGCAAAATGCACATATTAATTACTAAATTAACATTTTACTTATATAAAGGTAATAAAGGAAACCATTTAAACAAGTTTGACTTATTTTATTATAAAATAACTAAAAATTGTAAATCGTTTTAAATTAGTAATTGAAAACATTAAAATTTACAGTACATTCAAAGACACCAAGGCCCACAAGAAAGACGTTGAATATCGAAGGGCCCTAATATTGTACAATATTTTATTGAATAGAAATGTGCAGAATCAATCACATCAAATCACGCTTTACCAGAGCCCCGTTAGCCAGACATAGGTCCGTTTCCACCTCCCACGGCAAGGACGAGGGGTTGGATTTTGGGAGGTATAAAACAAAATAAAATAAAACAAAATATAAAACAAGATAAACTAAAAAAATTGATGAAGGGGTGAAAAGGTGATGGATGAAATGTGGCACATCAGTCCGGCCCTGTAAAAGAAACAAAATTAGTCAATGTAGACTACATGCTTTGACCATAATAGAATAGAATAGAAATCTTTATTGTCCCATTTGCATGGAATTTTGCAGTAGGCACTCTATATCTCCTACTAGAGGGAAGTTCTGGCACAATGGATGAAGGGGATAACGTGAGTAATTACATAGGCTGGATAGACTTACCCTCAGGGGGGGACCTGCTGTATTGTGCCAACAAGGCCAGCTTCCTCCTCTTGTACGCCATGACTTCCAAGTGGCAGTGGCGCCTCCAGGCGTACGGCTGTACGCACTGTGCGTACCTTGGGAGAGTGAGCGAGAGAGAGAGAGAGAGAGAGAGAGAGAGAGACGCGCAAGCGAGAAACGGGCGGAGAGATTTGTCATTTGTAGAGATTTGTCAAGTTCTGAAGTAGCCTATTGAAATGTTTTAAATGTGTCAATAGGCAAATTTATTTTAATAGGCTTGCATGGTCGTATCTATCGACGACATGATGCGATTTCGCTCTAGTGTTTTTGTGATTAATGTTTTCATGTAGGCTATTTGCCTATTTTCTTTTGTTTGAAAGCTCGAGAAAAGCAGTAGGGCCTAGCCTTTTTGGCGAGTGCCCATGCCGCGATATCACCCTAGGCTATGCATTATTTTTCTTACAATGGGCCATTTGCGAGTTGTGGGCGCCCTTCGTTTCGCGCGCCAGTGGAAGGGAAAGGGGACACCGGGCAGCTATAGTGCAAGAAGTTGGTGTAGTCTACACCACGCAGTAATTCCTTCGAAATAAGCATAGCCTACTTCATTCATAATATTGTTAAGCCAACCCGACAATATCAGAAACAATTTCCTGGGTTGTGCGAAATCTTCGCTTGCCTACATTTCAAAACAACAGCAACAGCATCAAAGCGCTTAGACCTATAATTGATGCATCATACATGCATGATGTCCTCTACCTTCAACAGGATAGGCTGCTCACAAACCCAAATTAACCCTCCGCGAATGTGAGAACCAGGAGTCTCCATTTGTCCAAGACACGTCCTTCCCATATAATGACAGAAAAAGGTTGGTTCTCCCCTAAAGTAACGCAGTGCCGCCCGCGCGCATGTGTGTGTGTGTGTGAATGCAACAAAAGTTCACTGTCGAGTTTATCGTGCATAGTCTATGTAGGCGAGTTAATGTTCATGTAGGTCAATTTTAAAATTCAAGTTCAAGTTCACGTTGTATTGAAGTTGATTTCTAAAGAAGAAAGGCTGACGCACGCACACACACTTTTTTTTTTTTTGCGTACCCTACATTTGTGCGTACCCTACAGTTCAATCCTGCAGGCGCCCCTGCCAAGTGGTGCCGTTCATTCTGTTCCCTCAGGGCTGCGAGTTCCTCCTTAATGCCCCTGAGAACAGCTATCTTCTCCCCCTCTGAGCGAAGGAGCGCATCGCTGCAATCACACTGCGCTTCCCTGCTGCGCCGACGAGACCGGATCCTTCGTTGGAGGGAAGCCAGGGACTCCATGAAGCTGCTCTCAGGGGACCCCTGGGGCACTGGAGATGGTGGAGCCCTGAGGGACTGTTGTGCAAGGGGTGGTGGTCCGGGTGGAAGATGTGGTGGAGCTCTGGGTGGTGGTCGGGGGTTCCATGGTAAGGGGTTGTGAGGATGATGGGAGGAGTGAGGGCTCACCAGGCGTGGAGGTATCACGATCTTAGTAGAAATAGAAGCCGAAATAGAAATGCTAGAAAAATAGAATAGAAGTGCTAGAATAATACAATGGAAGTGAAGAAAAACCGAGACTACAAACTTAGACTTGAAACTTTTGATTTTCTTTGAAAACTTGAAAGCTAGGAACGTGGTCTTATCACAATGACGGGGAAGGGAACACTGGAGACACAAGGCTTAAATACACAGGACTAGAGACGACAATCATTACACACAGGTGGACAGGGAACAAAAGGCAGGTGAACATCACAAGACACAGGTGAGGGGCGGAGACACAGGAGGCAAAGCAAGGACTAGGAACTAAACAGGGGTGTGTTCAACGGCATAACGTTATGCACTTGCATTGTGTTAGCCTAATTGATTGATAAGTTTGCCCGTTACACTCCACACCAGTGTGCAACATGCTTCTGAGGTAGTTCACTTTTGTTTGATGCGTGTGTCAGGTGTTCGGCAATCACCAATTCTCTGGTGACAGCAAAAACAGTGGTAACACAGATTCTTCAAAAGCCAGTGGCGTTTTCAAGACGACATAACGTTACGAAACGTTTACTACGTCACCCATAGGGATGAATGGAAACTGTTACGTTACGTTACGTTACGTTACGCCTGTTGAATTCGCCCCATATATGTTGTGGTAGTTCATGTCTATGGGAGCAAATTGGAGTCATCCGAGCTAGCAGCCACTAGCCTGTAGCCTATTCAAAACTGCTGTAACGGTGCATAACGTTGAACCTAACGTAAACGATGTCGGCTTGAACATACTGTTGTGTCACGTCAGTGCAGCAACAATGGAAGCCTGGAGGGCCATTCTGCTCTTGGTGTCAGACAAGGAAATAGCTGAACTATTCAACAACCTCAGTAGTTTAAATGCATCATTGTGTCCTAAATGTAGCCTAGGGTTGCTAACAGAA
The DNA here is from genome assembly GCA_027497455.2 of Sardinella longiceps. Classification (NCBI taxonomy): domain Eukaryota; kingdom Metazoa; phylum Chordata; class Actinopteri; order Clupeiformes; family Clupeidae; genus Sardinella; species Sardinella longiceps. The sequence goes on along the minus strand of JAODXP020007566.1, from coordinate 55,144 downwards.
AACAAATAATGACGTGAACATTGACGTGAACATGGTTTTCACTTCTCCATGTGCTTTTCCACGTCGGACGAGTTTGCATAATAAAACGCTTGAAGTGGAAAGTCACGTGACGATTTGAGCTCCGAGACGACGAGGATAATCAAACGCAGGGTCTGTTGTGTCCAGTGTAACGAGCAAATTTATCATTCAATTAGGCTAACGCAATGCACCGGTGCATAACGATATGCCGTTGAATAGACCCCTTGCCACACTCTCCCATGCTGTTTTTGGAGCCGGTTCCCGCACCAGTTACAGCTTGAAACAAAGTGCTGGCCCAAGAACGGCCCGTGTCCATACCAATTTATGCGAGCCAATGACACATTATCCACAAAGGGTGTTGCTTCGCCACAAATGCAAACAGTTTAGAATATTACATTTACTAATGCTGCCATCTGATGGAAATGTGTGAACCTCCAAATATTTCTCTCGTTTGCCAATAACTGCACAATTCTCATTTTCACTTGATTTCCCTCATTATCCCCGGCTCACGTTTCCGATTTGTTCATTTTCCGCTTTGACCCCAACTTAACCCGGTGACGTTCACTTATGTCGTCAGGGTTCGCTTTGAAAAACCAATTGCGAATTCAACGAGCGTAACGTTTTGTAATGTAGCGTAACAGTTCCCATTCATCCCTATGGGTGACGTAGTAAACGTTTTGTAACGTTATGTCGTCTTGAAAACGGCACAAGTTTCACTTGGTGCCCGATGGGAACCAAGTTTGCGGTTCCCGAACGCTCTGATATTTGGTGTGAACACGACGGCCAGTTCAAGATGAGGTGCGGGAACCAGCACCGGCACGGTTCTCTGTTAGTGTGAAAGCGCTACCAGTGAGCTGCCACCCTAATCAGTGGCAGCTAGCAGCAGTCAACCTCCGTAGATGCAAAAGCCAAGTAAAGCTAGATAGCGCAAATTTTATTATTTGTATTTTTGTACACCATGGACATTGATATATGTATTGTATGATTTTGACATGATCTAAAAAGAAAAAAAAAAAACTTTAGCACATTAACAGACTTGGTGCACACCTGATTAAAAGTTAATTTTCTACGGAATGGATAGTCACATAGTCTTGACGATAATATGAAATGGGCAGGGGGCTTTGGAGATCACCATACCATGTCCAAAATGCATATCCATTACTCAGAAATTTCTGTGAAATTCTTGGATTCTCTCATAGACTTCAATGTTACAGAATGAGCTTCTCCACTGCATAAATGCTAGCACCGCTCAGAACTACCTTATTTGGCATTAGCCTCATGACTCCAGGAAGTGGGTCCTCATGATTTATCTCTGTAAAGAAAGATCTCTGCTGCAGGTGCTCTACCTGACTAAAGCCCCACATTACGCCTGGGATATTTGTCATGTACTGCATGTTACACGCTGCTGTCTGCAGACATCAGTTTACGAGTAGTATGTAGTAGTCAATTAGTAGGCATTTTTGGAAACGGGCAGTATGTTCAGCCCAACATCGTTTACATTGGGTTTCACGTAATGCACTGTTACAACGCTTTTTAATACGGCCCAGGAAACACAAAATCACATGACACACCAGGGGCTCAACAGTCAACAGCCGTTTCCTAACCTGCCCTCTTTTGCTTCCAGGAGAGCTCCAATGCTACAAGACAAATTGGCCCATAGTTACCTGGCACCCTTGGCTCCATAAACCAAAGGGCACCTATCAATGTCACTGTGAGTACATTTCTAAATCAGGTGGATTTATGGACATATTCTCTCTCTCTCTCTCTCAAAAAAAAACAAAAAACATATAAAATACAGCACTTTGCTAATTGTAATACCCAATTCGTAGTTTACCGTCTTGAATGCCCCTGTGGATACTTTTATGTGGGGATAACCAAGAGAAGATTGAAAGACCAGCTTGGGGAACATAAGACTGCAATCCTTGAGTCCGGTGGTAATGCTGGTTTTAGCATGGTGTCTACTAGCACGTGGATCATTCTTTAAGTTAAAAATGTGAGGCCAAAGATCAGACAAAAGGTTGTAAGTAATACTGCGTTCAGACCGAAAGCGATTTAGGTGACACAGGCGATAGAAGTAATTAACTTAGTATGGACATTGGCGATTTTGGGAAAATAAGCGGCAGGTGTGGTGGGCGACTTGGGCGATAAAATCAAGTTGAACTTCGTTTAACACTATGTAATGAGCTATGATGTGGCTGGGCGACTACCAATCATAATGTTTATTTACCAGTGAGATGCCTGTAGAGAAGCAGGATCAAACATTTGAATGCAAACGTCACAGGCAACTTGGCGTTTTGGTTTCTGCGCACAAGCAATGTTTCTTGGGTGTCTTTGGCAACTCATGGCAGTTTAATCGCTTGCGGTCTGAACGTCTAGTAATTGGAAATAGTAATACTAATAAATATTATGGTCTGAGTCCAAGAGATCTCCATAAGTCTCTCCAAAAAGAGACAGCAGGGCAGGGTCCTCTGCGGCCCATTTATTAGAGCCCTCAGTGGAACAGCGAATTTCAAACAGATTTTCTCCCATGTCATTGGGCTTGGCTCGAATGAGAACAGGCGGCGGAAACTGTCTGGATGTTGCTATGCCATGTCGAGAACACCTAACGTTTTCAGTTGTTGTTCAGTTGTGCCCCCGCATATACAACTTTGGCCAATAATGTATCGGAATCAGAAACAGAATCATAATAGCCATTTCAACAATTTCACAACAATGCAGTTGATAGGAATATGTTTGGTGTGCTCACAGATAACATATAGCAACATACATAACACAACCACATACAATACTTAACACATTGCACAAAGAAGAACAGATATTAGTGCAGAGCAATGTGCTGTAAACTGAGGTAGTTCATAAGGTGCTTTGAGCATGAGGCATAACCTTGACCATACTGGTGCAAACACTGCTTGATATTATACCATATTCAAATGACGTATAGCTTGGGGGTAGGTACTGTTTCTGAAGCGTGACGTTTTACATGAAATGCTTCTATACCTCTTCCCTGATGAAAAGAATGTAAACAAGTGGTGGTATGTGGGAGGTAGCCTGGCAGCGCCATCCTACGTACTTACGTTAAAATGAATTTTACCTCCGTACTAGTCTGACCCAGAGCGCCTATTTCGGTTCGCTCACGGTTTAGCCAATCAGCACACAGTTTAGAGTGATGTCTCTTAACTTGCCTGAACACATTCGTTATTCTCCCCTCTTCTTTCGGATAACCTTTACAAAATTGGTACATGATATTAACATTCATGATCTTGAGGACGTATTGCCGCTACAATGTCAAAATAAATTGGAATTAGCTAGCGATCTGTTACTGCTGAATGCGGAAGTGAGAGCCAGGTGAGAGGATATGTCGTATCCAAATGGAAACATGTTTCTATTGCATTGTTTCAGACTGTGACGGAGTCAACGGTTGGCTTATTAGTCAGGCTATGTGGGAGGGGTCAGAGATGACGTTACTAGCCTTCCGGGCAATTCTGGTGTTATAGTGTGAGGCTATGTGTAGTGGGTGTAAATAGGCGCTGTGCCTTTAAGAGACTGAGTTTCATGAACGCGCATTAGGTCATGCACGAGCAGAGTGAGGGAGGAGAGAGACGTGATTGAGCAACGGGAATGGAGCGGTAGCTATGAGTGAGCTACAGCTGAACTGGACATTGTAAAAATAAAGTTTAGTCATTACCACTTTAGTGGACACATAAGTTTGAAGTGAGTAACCCGGTTACGTTTATGTTTACGTTTTGTTTGTAGCGCGAGTACCGAAGTGAACTACTTTTCAGTTAATAGGCCATGAGCCCGGACCCAAAAATTGACCTCTCGCAATCGAACGGGTGGGCAATTTCTAATCTGTTTTTTTGACTTCTTGGACATCTCAGGTAAACAGTTTGGCATGATAACCATTGCAAACAGGTAGCTTTTTGGTAGTTATCATGCTTTGAAATGGTGGACCAGTTAAATGGAAATGTGAAAATTCGGTTTTGTGGTTCTTTCTTATTATGCAGTTTGTTGACCACACAGGGTGCTTAAATTACCTCAGGGATGCTTTCCCTTCAACCAAGACCCTACAGGGGTTGTTAGACTACACTAATAGGCCTAATAGAATCACCTCAGCAATATGTGAATGACAAAATGTGAAAAAAATTATAACATATGAAATCCGTTTTTTTTTTTTTTTTTTTTAATTATTCTTTAAACTTTTCCTGCAACATCAAAACACCAAAAAACATCATGAACAAATACATAATAACATGTGATAACTATATACATTAACATGGCATGATAACCATTGCAAACAGGTAGTGAAAGTTAGTGAAAGATCATGTGTTGAAATGGTGGACCAGTAAAATGGAAATGTGAAAACTCGGTATTGTGGTTCTTATTATGCAGTTTGTTGACCACACAGTGCTTAAATTAACTCAGGGATGCTTCCCCTTCAATTAAGATCCTACAAGGGTTGTCAGACCACACTAATAGACCTAATAGAATCACCTAAGCAATATGTGATTGACAAAATGTGACAAATCGTTTTTGTTTTTTGTTTTTTCTGCAACAGCAAGAACAACATGAACAATCACCATGAACAAATAAACATTAACAACATTAAAAGGAACTACAGAGCTAACACCATGAGATAGCATAAGTTCTTCAAATTGTGTCCTTACAGTTGCCATTGGCACTACATCACAGCGAGGAGAAATTCTGTCCTGATACACAAAAACATTTATATTTATGCATTTAGCAGACGTTTTATCCAAAGCGACTTATGGATAACAATCAAACTGCAACACAATACAAGTAAGTGCCTACTGGGAGTGCCATTTGCTAATAGGAGAGCAAGTGCAAGAGTTTAGAAGTGCTTGGTCAGTGTATTCCAAGTAATTTAAGGAACTAGGACAAGAGATACTCTTGAAAGAGCTGGGTCTTCAAAAGTCTCTTGAAAGTAGAAAGAGTGCCTGTTGTTCTGATAGTCTTGGGAAGATTATTCCACCAGTTTGGAACGATGCATGAGAAGAGCCTAGATTGACCTGTGCAGGGTGTTGGTTGTTCTAAGCAGGGATCCTTGGTTGAGCGGAGCGATTGGAGGTTAGCGTATGGTTTGATGATGGCTTTCAGGTAGACTGGAGCAGTTCCATCCAGTACTCTGTAAACCAAGATTAGTGACTTGAATTTGATGCGAGCAGCCAGGGACAGCCAGTGGAGCTCCCTGAACAGTGGAGACACATGTGATGTCTTTGGCTGGTTGAAGACCAGGCGTGCAGTAGCCTTCTGGATCATCAGTAGTGGTTTTACCGCACAGGCTGGTAGACCTGTTAGAAGAGTGTTGCAATAGTCGAGGCGAGAGATAACCAGCGTCTGAACCAGGACCTGTGTTGCATGTTGAGTAAGGTACGGCCTGAGTTTCTAATGTTGAATAGAGAGAAACGGCACGACCTAGCAACAGCCGCAACATGATCCGTGAAGGTCAGCTGGTCATCCATTATTACGCCTAGGTTTCTTGCAGCCTTGGTAGGAGCAACAGATAGGGAGTCTATCTTAATGCTGATGTTGTGGTGTAGGGTTTGCCTGGCTGGGATGATGAGCAGTTCCGTTTTTGAGAGGTTCAGTTGAAGGTGGTTGTCTTTCATCCATGCAGATATGTCAGAGAGACAGTCAGAGATCTGTGTTGTCACTGTAGAATCGCCAGGAGGAAAAGATAGATAAAGTTGGGTGTCATCTCCATAGCAGTGGTAGGAAAAACCATGCGAGTGGATGACTGGACCCAGTGTTGTTGTGTACAAAGCAAAGAGGAGGGGCCCCAGTACTGAGCCTTGGGGTACTCCTGTGGTAAGGTAGTGCTTTGCTGAGGTTTTGCCAAGCCATGACACATTTAATGATCGTCCAGTGAGGTAGGATCCGAACCAGGAGTGTGCTTTGCCGCCAACACCCATGCTTCTGAGTTTATCCAGAAGAATTCTATGGTTGACTGTATCAAACGCTGGTGATAGGTCAAGTAGAATGAGAACTGATGATTGTCCTGCTGCTTTGACTTCTTTAAGAGCTTCTGTTACTGAGAGGAGTGCCGTTTCCGTAGAGTGTCCACTTCTGAAGCCAGATTGTTTGCAATCCAGGAGGTTATGCTGAGTCAGAAAATCCATGACTTGTTTGAAGAGCGTTCTTTCAATGGTTTTAGATAGGAAAGGAAGAAGAGAGACAGGTCAATAGTGCTCCACTTGCGTGGGAGAGAGAGAGATGGTTTTTTGAGCAGTGGTCTTACTTGAGCTTGTTTGAAGGTGGTGGTAAATGTCCCTGAAGTTAGAGAAGCGTTGATAACATGAGTGGTTGCCTCGACAATTGTAGGAGTAATGTCCTGTAGAAGAGTAGTTTGACTTGGGTCCAACTGGCAGGATGTCGGACGACTGCCTGTGAGAAGCTTAGTCACATCACTTTCTGATAGAGAAGCAAATGAAGTAAATGAAGCCGGAGGAAGCCTTTGTGTAGTCATCTGTATGGGTGGGTCCGAGAATCTGCTGCTGATTGCTGCTACTTTGTCAGTGAAGAATTCAGCAAAGGTGTCAGCTGTGAGGTTGGTTGCAGGAGGCGGTGGTGGAGGGTTCAGTAGAGATTTGAACGTGGAGAACAGTTTCTTGGTGTCCGTAGCATTGATGATCTTGTCCTGGTAGAATTCCTTTTTTGCAGAAGTGATGATGGATGAGAAGGATGCTAACAATGTTTGGAATTGTGTTATATCTGAAGGGTCCTTAGTCTTGCGCCATTTCCTCTCTGAGGCTCTGAGGTTAGTGCGCATCGAACGAAGAGAGTCAGTTAGCCATCCGTGAGACTGAGTGGATCAAGCTGGTCTGGTGGTCAGAGGACACAGGCGATCCAAGCAGGAGCTCATAGTAGTGACATATTTTATTCAGTCAGCAACAAAGCACAATTCCCATGGGGCAAAGGTAACTGGGGAACAACAGCGACTGTGTGAATTTCCCAGTGAATTTCCCAACTGCAGCGAATTTCCTAAGGGCAAAGCTAGCTGGGCGATTAGATTGATAGGTTAAAAAAAAATCCTTATGGTTTGCTTATTATTATTATTGTTGTGATTTTGTGTATTGCTAGTTTGTTCACCTCCTGAGTTTGATTTGAATTAATAACAGATAATCCTAATAATTATAAGTAATCAACAAAGCAAAATTCGCTTGGGGACAAGCTAACTGGGTCACCAGAATGAATAAAAATGATGGGAAATGTATTATAATTGTTAGTTTTTATAATTTAAGCCAGCAAACAAAGAAAAAATACCTTGGGATGATGCAAACTGGATGACTACAGCGAATTATCGAACGCCATAGCTAACTGGGCAATCAGATTGAATTTCAGAAGTTATGTCAGTTATCCTCATGTTAATGAGCTATGGCATGGTTCAGTGAAAAACAAATGGAGTGTTATTTTCTTCAAATTTCACAGACAAGCCAGAGTTGTTCTGTGATTAGGTAAATCAAACATACAAAGTCAATATCTGTGGCCTGTATGATTCACAAAAGAGCTGTGGCAATTAATGTTAAATTCGTTTTCCCTCCTTGCTCACTCTGCACCAGTAGTTTGTGTCAATTCCTCTTGGTGCATAACAATTTATATGCAGGGCCTTGTAAAAAACTGTAACAGAGATATTAATCACCAGTAGAAGTACCCTAATTGCTATATGCACAACATCTAAGAATTGCCACTATTTCCGAGTGGAATGAATATGGTTCAAATAAGAAATGCATGATAAATATGATAAAGCTACTGTTCTGCAAAGGTTATCATACCAATTCATAAACTGGACATATATAGCAATAAAAAAATATCAACAAGACTTTGCCCACCCTTTCGATTGCGATCGGTGGTATGGCTCATGGACTATAACGTTTGCGAGCTGCATGAAGTGTCATGGCGATGCACAGATAGACTGCTTGGATGAAGACGTCTGGGAGAACGTTAATGTGTGAGTCTAGTGCACAAGTTATCGTCTAGGTCGCTTAGAACAGTGTAAGAGTTAAATTTTCATGTAGTTTCGGTTTGCTACGCAAGTATAGTCTTGGTTTAGAAATTGCTATCGTGGAATCCCGCCACGCTGCTTTGCTGTAAAGAGAGGAGCCGCCATTTCAAGTTCACGTTGATCATCTATTGCTGTGAGAGAAGCCAATTTTCCCGCGAGCCTGCAGTTTGGTGTAGCCTACGATAAAGTTTCCCCTGCCATCCACCAGACATCCACGACGTGATCTCTGCTGAGTGGGTAATATCAGTACTTTGCACCTCTCCATTTACATTTACTGATTTATGCATACACGCGGTCTGAACTGAACTGGACTTGAACCGCTCACACATACACACCACTCGTGTTCGGAGAGACTCCTTTTGCGTAGCCCCACACGCGCACACACACACATGGACAGTGAAAGAACTGAAACTGCATTCCTTACACACACACGCACACGGACAGTGAAAGAACTGAAACTGCATTCCTTACACACACACGCACACGGACAGTGAACGAACTGAAACTGCATTCCTTGTACACACACGCAGCCTGAAACGAACTGAGGCTGCATTCGTTCACACACACGTGCATTCGCTCCTGGAGAGAGGAGGCTGCTTGTATGCACACTCCCTGTGCAAGCCTTAACTGCACCCACTGAATTACATGCCTACTGCAAATGGATACACACACACTGTGTTAACTGCTATGCAAATGTTTTTTTGGGTTATTTGAAAATGAGAATAAGGATATAATTTCTTGTGGAAAGTGAAAGTAAGATACAATTTCCTGTGAATTTGCATTTTCATTGGTTTTCGAAAGCTAATGCTTTACTGTAAACTGAAGTAGGCTATTATTTGGGATGATTGACATATTTCATTGATATGGTTGAAAACCATTTTGGTTTGAGGTTATCTTACTGGGTTTAAATAATTTCAGTGAATTCAATTCTGAAAGTGATTTAAAGTGTTAAAGTAAGAGTGAATGGTTTAAATAACCTGTGTTATGCTGGTAAAAGAAGAGTTTACTGAGAATTAAGGGTAATAGTGAATCAAAAGAAAGACTACTCTTTGGTTAAAGGAAAATACTTTTATTATAAGTATTGGTTTTTGTTTTACATTATTATTTCTGAACATTTGACATTATTCCTGAAACAACGCTCTGTTACCTAGGGCATAGAGCCCTGTAATTATCTCTTCTGATGATTTTGGTATTAAATGTTACCACTGTTTATTTAATTCAGTATCTGGTACACTTATCTGGGGGTAGGGGCGTCTCACCTGTTCACTTAGATAGGAAAAGTAGGGAGTGGTGCCGGGTTGGTCCAATACTCACCTTTCATACACCACACACACTTTAGGCAGCCACCGGACATTTTATAGATCCTGAAGCCCACTTAACCCTATCTAACTAAGCCAGTGCTAAGGCTAAAGTGCTAAACAGGAGATAACCTGCTCATATTCTTGAGCACAGAGACTATAGGCATTGGGCGAGGGGGACCTAGATCCTGTCCTGCTCAGTCCTCCCCAGACCTTAGTGTTTTGTAACCCCTACAAGGCGGCGGCAATACCCCCGTCCGCCACAAGTGGCGTCACGAACAGGATCGACTATAACGCATTTTCACTTGATATAGCATACCACACGTTTGAATAGACATGGCCGAAATAGAAGAGCTCCGAAAACAGTTTGAGGAGATGCAAGCAAAATTCAATGACCAAGCAGATGCTCTTGTACAAGCCAGGACTGAGCAAAGAGAGGCTCTGGCTTTAGCTAAGTCTGTTATAGATCTGCAGAAAGATAAGCCACCCACCGCTACTGTGTTTATTCCAAGAGACCGTAAGTGTTCTGACTTCAGCGGTAAACAAGGGGAAGTGAGTGTTGAGGAATGGATTTCATCAATGAAATCTGCTTTGCAGATCATGAAAATTCCCGCTGAGGATCAAGCTGAGTTTATCAAGCAACACCTTAAAGATGAAGCTAAACTGACTGTTAAATATATGGTGACCGATCTGAGTGCGGCAAAGATATTTGACGCGCTGCGTGAGACTTATGGTGACAAGGTCCCTTTAGGCACACGCCTCAAAGAATTCTATGACCGAAGACAGGCGCCTGGAGAAACCATCCGCTCTTATGCTTATGATCTTCAAGAAAAGCTTATGCGGATTCAGCGTAGGGACAAAAAGCGTGTTCCTGATGCAGACCTCATGTTAAAAGAACAGCTGGCACTTGGGCTCCGGGATGACATCCTGAGGAGAGAGATTAAGAAGAGGTTCAAAGAAAATGAGGGTCTTACCTTTTCTGAGCTCATGCAAGATGCCATCTCATGGTCTGAAGAAGAAGAGACTAGGGCCTCGGATGGCCTGAAAAACGTACCCCGCTCCAAGGGGGTTGTTAATGTCACAGCAGCAGCTGAAGAGGCTACGTCGCAGCTCACTATGGAGATGTTGCGTGAGGAGATAAAGAAGATAGCTTCGCGCCAAGATGAACTCTTCCAGCTGATGAACGGTAGGGGCAGAGGCATGCCACCAGGGAGAGATGGTATGGTGAGAGGCCCACTCCCAGATGGAGTGAAGTTCATTTGTTACACATGTAATGAGCCTGGCCATACAAGTCGACGTTGTCCGCTGAGACGAGTGCCTGCTAGCCCAGAGCCTCCACCACCTGTGACAGACGAGCCACCAGTGGCTGAGGGGACAGTGCAGCAGAGTCCTGGCGTGTCCATAGTGTCAAGTCGGTTAGCGCAGCAGTCCACCGATGTTTCCAGTGGCTTGAATGAAAGTGCCTTCGGAGACTGTTTGGCTGTGGACGTCAAAATTGCAGGCGTTACAACTAAGTGCCTCCTGGACACGGGATCAGAGGTGACGACGATCCATGAGTGCTATTTCAAGAGACATTTTGGAGAGGCTGCCCTATCTTCAGCTAATTGGGTTCAGCTCACCGCAGCAAACGGCCTTGAGATTCCCCTCCTAGGATGTTTGGAGGCAGAAGTGGAATGTATGGGAAAAAACGTCGGTAAGAAGTGTGTTTTTGTGCTGAAAGACAAGAGTCCCGATGCAGAGGATATGAAGGGCCTTCCTGGAATTCTGGGGATGAATGTGCTGAATGAGCTGACCGACCTATTCGTAGCGACAGATGGGGTGAAGAAGATGAGCAAGTATCGTGGGCCTGAGGCCAAAGTTCACAGAGTGCTAGCAAATATCAGAAAAGAGGCAGGAGCCCTGAGAGAAAGCGACCGAATAGGCTATGTCAAGATAGCTGGAAGAGAAACCGTAACTATTCCCCCTTTCAGCGAACGCATCATTGAAGGCCGTTTCGGTGTGCCCACAAAAACAAGCCATCAAGTGTTACTGGAGGCTGCCTCAGGGGTAAGCCTTCCAAAGAGTCTTCTAGTTGCCAATGTCCTCGCTAAGACATCCAGCGGTCGTGTGCCTGTTCGAGTGCTAAACTCCAGCCAAAAGCCTGTGAGACTGAAGCCACGGTCACGAGTTGCTGCAGTGTATAAGCCACAAGAGGTGCTACCAAAAGAGCTTGTGGAATTTGAAGAGGGAGACGGCACACTACATGTGAAAGTCATCGAATCCAGCATAGCTTCTGCTGAAAAGACAGAGCAGTTGCCAGTCCCGGTTCATGTCAAGCTAGAAAGTCTCACGCCAGCCCAGCGTGATCGAATCCAAGACCTGTTAGCTAGGCACCAAGATGTTTTCTCAAAGAATGATTCTGACTTTGGATACACCACCGCAGTTACTCATAATATACCGACAGGAGACGCCCCACCGATTAAGCAACGCCATCGGCGGGTGCCACCTCCAGTCTTCCAACAGTTTAAAAAGCACATTCAAGACCTTGTCTCTCAGGGGGTCCTCAAGGAGAGCTGTAGCCCTTGGGCCTCACCTGCTGTAATAGTTCTAAAAAAAGATGGCAGTGTTAGATTTTGCTGTGATTACAGAAGATTGAATCAAGTGACATGCAAAGACGCTTACCCACTGCCGCGTGTTGACGAATCACTGGACGCATTAGGGAAAGCACAGCTGTTCTCAACACTCGACCTGACTTCTGGCTACTTCCAGGTAGCCATGGATGATGCAGACCGGGCCAAGACAGCAGTCACCACCCCATTTGGACTGTTTGAGTGGTCGAGAATGCCGTTTGGGCTATGCAACGCCCCGGCCACTTTTCAACGGCTAATGGGTGTGGTGCTGGGTGACCTGACGTTTGAGGTGTTGCTTATCTATTTGGACGACATTATAGTCTTTTCTAAAGACTTTGAAACGCACTGTGAAAGACTTGAGCTCGTCTTCAATCGACTGAGACAGCACGGCTTAAAGTTGAAACCAAGCAAGTGCCATCTCTTGACTGATGAAGTGAAATTTCTTGGCCACGTAATCTCTGCCCAGGGCATCCGGGTAGACGCCGAAAAGGTCAGCGTCCTGGAAACATGGCCATCTCCTAAGACAGTTAAAGAAGTGAGACAAGTCCTGGGGTTCATGAGTTATTACAGAAGATTTGTCCCCAGATTTGCCCATTTAGCTCGTCCCCTCCATGCTTTAGTTGGCAAGGGAAGCAAAGGTGGGTCTGCAGAACCATTCGAGTGGAGTGAGGAGTGTCAGCTGTCTTTTGAGGAGCTGAAGCGCAGCCTGATGCACCCACCTGTCCTAGCCTACCCCGATTTCAATCTACCCTTCATACTCACCACCGATGGAAGTAGACAAGGCTTGGGAGCTGTATTAAGCCAAAAGCAGGGGGAGTTGAGCATGTAATTGCATTTGCTAGCAGGGGCTTACGTGGCGCAGAGAAGAACGACAGAAATTACAGTGCGTTCAAATTAGAACTACTCGCCCTCAAATGGGCAATAACAGAAAAATTTAAAGAGTACCTTATGTACTCTAAGTTCACAGTGTTATCCGATCACAACCCCTTGCGCTATCTGGCGTCCGCAAACCTTGGAGCGGTTGAGCAACGTTGGGTTGCTCAGCTTGCGGATTACCACTTCGAAGTCTGCTACAAACCTGGTCGCCAGAACACTAATGCTGATGTCCTATCGCGTATTCCTGTGACCACGGAACCAGATGAAGATGACGACGGCAAGGACTTCATACGCATGGGAATGGAGGAAGTGCGTGCATGTCTTTGGCCGGGACCACAGGAGAAAACAAGTTCACCTGACGTAGAGAGAGCCTCACAGAATGCTGTGAGGGGAACCGTGAGTGGCTTTAGCTGGGCTGAGATTGAGCAAGAGCAAAAACGAGACCCCAGTGTTCAGCCCGTCCACTCAGCTGTGTGGAACAAAAAGAAACCTACCGTAGCCGAGTTCAAATGCATGGACCCTAAGTTGAAGCGGCTTGCCAAACAGTTTGAGCGACTAAGTCTTCAAAAGGGTGTCCTCTTTCGGTCCATCAGCGACCCGCGAGATGGGGATGAAATCAAACAGTTAGTTGTCCCAGAGAGCTTGCAACGCAGAGTGTATGAAAGCCAGCACGAACATTGTGGTCATTTTGCAGAACAGAGCACCTTGGGGCTAATGAGGCGGGGCTATTATTGGCCCACAATGACCAAAGATGTACAAGCCTGGATCAAGGAATGCAAGCGCTGCACTCTGTCCAAAGATGTCTTCCCAAAAATAAGAGCACCCATGACCTGCACCAACATCACAGCACCCCTCGAGGTGGTAGCTATGGATTATACGTGCTTGGAGATGTCAAACGGGGGCTATGAGAACGTACTTGTTTTAACGGACATGTTCACTCGTTTTACAGTGGCTGTCCCGACCAAGAACCAAACTGCATACACAGCGGCTAAACACCTTGTGAAGAGCTGGTTTGTCCATTATGGATGCCCAGCACGATTGCATTCAGATCAAGGCCGGTGCTTTGAAGCAAAAGTGATAAAAGAACTGTGCAAGATTTATAGAATAGGGAAAAGCCGCACCAGCCCTTACCACCCACAGGGCAATGCCCAGTGCGAAAGGTTCAACCGAACCATGCACGAAATGTTGCGAACTTTGTCAGCCGAAAAGAAAAAGAGGTGGGATCAACACCTATCTGAACTCGTCTTGGCGTACAACAGCCGCGTCCATTCTTCCACGGGCTACTCGCCTTTTTATCTCATGTTCGCTAGAGATCCTAGGCTGCCAATGGACATACTGGGGGGAAAGGACCTGGAGGATGAACCTGTGGATAATCTGGACGACTGGGTGAAGGCCCATCATGACAAGTTCAAAACGGCAGTGGATGTGGCTAACGCTGCAGCACAAGATGCGTCCAGAAAAAGGAAAAGAGCGTATGATCGCAAATCTGCTGGGGCTCTCATACGGGCCGGAGACCGTGTTCTTTTACGCAACCACTCTCTCCGAGGACGAAATAAGATCGGAGATAAGTGGGAGCCCTTTCCTTACATTGTGCTCAAGCAGAACCATAATGACATTCCTGTGTACACTATCCGTCCTGAAAGAGGAGGCCCTTCAAAAGTCGTCCACAGAGACCAACTCAGACTTTGCACTTTCCAGTCAACCCCACTCCCACAACACACTAAAGGTGGCCGGCCAAAGAAAGACTCTGACACTGAGACAGACTGTCCTGATATCATATGCATACCTGCCACTACACACATTCCCAACACCAACACAAACATGGACCTGGGGGATAGAGAGTTAGTGCAAGAGCAGATGAGTGATGGGGATCGGGGCCAGTGTGAGGCTTTAGAGGAAGATGTGCCAGCACCTGAGCAGTTGGGCCTTGCTGGTGGGTCAGACGCAGGGAGTGAAAGTGAAAGTGTGTGTGAGCCTAGGCGGTCAAGAAGACATAACAAGGGTAAACTTCCCAGTAGGTTTGGAAGGGACTATGTTATGAAGTAATTTGTGTCCTTGAAAAGTGCTCATGTATGTACAGTAACTTACCTTCATATGTTTTTGCAAAAAAAGTGAAGAAAAAAAGTTTTGGTTATTATTATCTGTCACTACTGAACAGTGTCCTGGGGCATTCTGATGTTTTGATGCTAAGTGATTGTGTGATTGATCCTGCATTGTTAATGTTTTAACTTGCTATGCATTGCTGTCTTTCAGAGATCACGCCGTCTGTTGGATGTTGGATGGCATGGCAGGGTTTCGCAGGGGGGAATGTAGTGGGTGTAAATAGGCGCTGTGCCTTTAAGAGACTGAGTTTCATGAACGCGCATTAGGTCATGCACGAGCAGAGTGAGGGAGGAGAGAGACGTGATTGAGCAACGGGAATGGAGCGGTAGCTATGAGTGAGCTACAGCTGAACTGGACATTGTAAAAGTAAAGTTTAGTCATTACCACTTTAGTGGACACATAAGTTTGAAGTGAGTAACCCGGTTACGTTTATGTTTACGTTTTGTTTGTAGCGCGAGTACCGAAGTGAACTACTTTTCAGTTAACGTTTGCGAGCTGCATGAAGTGTCATGGCGATGCACAGATAGACTGCTTGGATGAAGACGTCTGGGAGAACGTTAATGTGTGAGTCTAGTGCACAAGTTATCGTCTAGGTCGCTTAGAACAGTGTAAGAGTTAAATTTTCATGTAGTTTCGGTTTGCTACGCAAGTATAGTCTTGGTTTAGAAATTGCTATCGTGGAATCCCGCCACGCTGCTTTGCTGTAAAGAGAGGAGCCGCCATTTCAAGTTCACGTTGATCATCTATTGCTGTGAGAGAAGCCAATTTTCCCGCGAGCCTGCAGTTTGGTGTAGCCTACGATAAAGTTTCCCTGCCATCCACCAGACATCCACGACGTGATCTCTGCTGAGTGGGTAATATCAGTACTTTGCACCTCTCCATTTACATTTACTGATTTATGCATACACGCGGTCTGAACTGAACTGGACTTGAACCGCTCACACATACACACCACTCGTGTTCGGAGAGACTCCTTTGCGTAGCCCCACACGCGCACACACACACATGGACAGTGAAAGAACTGAAACTGCATTCCTTACACACACACGCACACGGACAGTGAAAGAACTGAAACTGCATTCCTTACACACACACGCACACGGACAGTGAACGAACTGAAACTGCATTCCTTGTACACACACGCAGCCTGAAACGAACTGAGGCTGCATTCGTTCACACACACGTGCATTCGCTCCTGGAGAGAGGAGGCTGCTTGTATGCACACTCCCTGTGCAAGCCTTAACTGCACCCACTGAATTACATGCCTACTGCAAATGGATACACACACACTGTGTTAACTGCTATGCAAATGTTTTTTTGGGTTATTTGAAAATGAGAATAAGGATATAATTTCTTGTGGAAAGTGAAAGTAAGATACAATTTCCTGTGAATTTGCATTTTCATTGGTTTTCGAAAGCTAATGCTTTACTGTAAACTGAAGTAGGCTATTATTTGGGATGATTGACATATTTCATTGATATGGTTGAAAACCATTTTGGTTTGAGGTTATCTTACTGGGTTTAAATAATTTCAGTGAATTCAATTCTGAAAGTGATTTAAAGTGTTAAAGTAAGAGTGAATGGTTTAAATAACCTGTGTTATGCTGGTAAAAGAAGAGTTTACTGAGAATTAAGGGTAATAGTGAATCAAAAGAAAGACTACTCTTTGGTTAAAGGAAAATACTTTTATTATAAGTATTGGTTTTTGTTTTACATTATTATTTCTGAACATTTGACATTATTCCTGAAACAACGCTCTGTTACCTAGGGCATAGAGCCCTGTAATTATCTCTTCTGATGATTTTGGTATTAAATGTTACCACTGTTTATTTAATTCAGTATCTGGTACACTTATCTGGGGGTAGGGGCGTCTCACCTGTTCACTTAGATAGGAAAAGTAGGGAGTGGTGCCGGGTTGGTCCAATACTCACCTTTCATACACCACACACACTTTAGGCAGCCACCGGACATTTTATAGATCCTGAAGCCCACTTAACCCTATCTAACTAAGCCAGTGCTAAGGCTAAAGTGCTAAACAGGAGATAACCTGCTCATATTCTTGAGCACAGAGACTATAGGCATTGGGCGAGGGGGACCTAGATCCTGTCCTGCTCAGTCCTCCCCAGACCTTAGTGTTTTGTAACCCCTACAAGGCGGCGGCAATACCCCCGTCCGCCACATATGGTTGGCAGACTGCTTGCACCCCCATACCAGACCAGGATGGAGAAGGTGAGGACGTTTTCTATGATCACACAGCAGAAATGATTCCTGCCCGTCTGACTGACCCCAAGTTTCCTTTGCTGACGGAGAAAGTACAGTATCTGGTGGGCTTGGCTATGTGGTGAGGTTGATGTTCAGGTTCCAGGATAGGGAAGTGGTGCCAAGGAAACGGAAGGAGACCCACTCAACATCTTGGCAGTTGGGTTGGTGTTGGTCTGCCTTTTTCCTGAAATCAACCGTTGTTGTTTTTGGTAGCCCGTTTTAGTTTTAGTGTTAGTTTAGTCTTTATCTCTCTGAAGGTTCTCCCATGAGCAAGCGAAAACTCGAACAGGTGTTTTTTGAGATCCAAGAGTGCTGGCACAACAAGTAAAAGTGATTGAGTATCACCTTCAAGTGATTTTGTGTGCTCCGCAAATGGCAGAAGAAGGTCTTTCAGAACCCCGATCTTCTGCCATTCATTAAGCCGCAGGCTCTCCCAACTCATGGACTCAGCCACAGCTGTGAGGTGCTACTTGACTTCAAGACATCGCAACATAGCGTAGCAACTTGACCAATCTGGTGGGACAGTCTTCTACCACAACCACACTTTCAAAACCTTTATGAAACGCTTTTAGGTGTCTTTTGAGGTTAGTGGTGTTTTTGACTTTTATTAGGTGGCTGCATTTCTCCCCATCCTTTTCCACAATGCATTCCGCTTTCATCGCAGACATTCTCTAACTTTGCCACTTCTTTGGTTTTTCCTTCCCATTGACAAATGCCACCAAGGTAACAGTCTGCCATAGTTAAATTGTACCATCCCAGTGTAGCTGCAATGCATCTTCTGAATCAATTAGGAAGTTACCCAGCCCCAACTGAACCCTGACGAAACAGTAACATTTAATCTCGTCTAGTATGTAGTACCAGTCCTTCCGTAGAGCTGCACAAATAGGCCATAGAGACACAATCCTGTGCAAATCATATATACGTATGTTCCTTAACACAGCATTAAGGCCTCCATAAGCAATGTCAAAAATTCCCTCCTTGGCCTTCCCAGATCTATACCTTCCTCATTTCCTCCCATGTCTTCAGAGAACTTAACTGATATTCATTTCTTCATTCCACAAGGAATATGTGGCCTCCCCTTGGGACCTGAAAACATCTGCAAGAATGAGAACCCTAAAGTATGCATCCCAATCATTTTTGTCCATAGATTTCCAGCTCTCTCCATAAACTTTACCTCCTTCTTTGTTGGTACAGTACAGGATGATTTTTTTTTATTTGGCAAGGCATGAAAAGGTCAAAAGCAGACTTCATGTGTTCAACATGAGAGACTGCCAGGCGTGTCAGTCCTGGAGTCATTCGGATCACTTTGACCCTATGCGGGGTGGTTCATTTCTTGACCAGGAGGACTATTCAATTCGTCCATTTTTTTAACATCCATATGGCCTTCTGCTCACCGGATGGTTCTGTGGCCTGCTGCTCACTGGCTGCCTTAGCATTCCTTTTTCAATTTTTTAAAGAAGTACTTTCCTTCCACAATGTATACTTGAATTAAGCCATAAAATGTCCTGCATTATTTGGTCACCACTTTCAGGAGGATATTGAAAATGTAACCAACTTTGTAATATTTTAGAAACAATGTCTTCCTCCTCCAAGGAATGTGTTGGTTGTATCTGTAAGAATGGGTATAGTTTCTTTCTAAACATAGGATGTATTATTTCTAACAGCTGGCTTGTAAACCAATCTGTGTTGTGATACATTTTTGGAATAAGTGATGCTTTTAAAGATATATTCATGCTTCTTCCCAGCTGGTGCTGGAACTAGCTGCTGGCTAGCTGGTCCTGAGGATTGCCTCCGTTTTGGACGGGCTAGTGCTAAGTCTGCTTGCTGGTGGTCTGGTCCTGGGGTTAATTTCTATCTTGAAGCTGGCTGCTCATAGCCTGGGCGAAAGCGACTGTTGACTATGTCATACAGTCTGGCCCAACGCAATTGAAATAGGTTTCCGTTTTGGATATGACGTATTCCCTCGCCTGGCTCTCACGCCTACAACTTTCGCTTTCTGTATTAATAGTATTATCAAGATCTGATCTATTTTGACATTGTAGTGGCAATAAATCCTCAAGATCATGGATGCTAATGTCATGTACCAATTTTGTGAATGTAATTTGAAAGTGGGGGAGAGAATAACAAACGCGTCCCTATCCTGTAGGACTACAAAACTTTGAGACATCGCTCTAAACTGTGTGCTGCTGACTGGCTAAACCGTAGAGTAACCGAGGGAAGGTGGGAAGGGGGTTTATTCCAGACTACATGTGGAGATAAAATGTTTAGCGGAGGTACGTAAGATGGCATCGCCAGGCTAGGCTGCTCATGGGCTGGCAGCTTACATACTTCTCCTGGCTGGTCACATTATAGTCCTGGCTGCTCACTTAATTCTGATGAGCTGGTCCTAATGCTTCTTTACACTGTAACAAGATTCTGTAGTTTTTACAGCACCACTACTGTATATGGAAGAAATATGTATTGTAATTGTGAATAAAGTATGTTAGTGTAGTTTTGTTATGAATCATGGTCAAACTTCGCCAATCTACACAATAGTGTCCGACTGCGTCCTGCGTCCTCCTGCCAAGACACGCCCCGTGGACAAAGACACGCCCCTCGCGTGAAAGACACGCCTTCTATACAACGACTGACCAATCTCAGCAGCGGCCACACGAACAGCTGTAGCGTGATGACGTAATACGTAGGATTGTGATTTCCTACTGAAATCGGGGAGCAATTTTCCAACGTAGCACAGAGACCTGTAAAAATGAACGAAATCATAGTCCTGTAATGTGCACTGTATGTGCTTTTTTTGTGCTGTTGAGTACGGTGTCACAATGACAATGGGATTTCCACTGAAGTTTCCCCCGTCCTTCCTTAGTCAGATGTTGGAGTTTATTTGTAAGCAACTTTATTGGAGCTCCAGCAGTTGTCTTGTTGAGCAACAACATCGTTAACTCTTCTGTTGTTCTGAGCGTTATGTTCCTATGAGTCTTCTCAATGTCACCTTGCCTACTTGTTCTGCAATCTTTGAGTTAACAGCTTCAAAAGGAAAACAAATCTAACTCTGCCAGCAAGCTCTACTGGACATCGCCATGAAACTGAAGCAATAGCCTAAGATTGTGTCTATTTAGGCCTATTAAAAACAATATTTTTGTCAAAACCTATAAAACGTTATCTTTGCCATACA
The DNA here is from genome assembly GCA_027497455.2 of Sardinella longiceps. Taxonomy (NCBI): domain Eukaryota; kingdom Metazoa; phylum Chordata; class Actinopteri; order Clupeiformes; family Clupeidae; genus Sardinella; species Sardinella longiceps. The sequence goes on along the minus strand of JAODXP020007566.1, from coordinate 34,790 downwards.
GCTACACAGCCTGCCACACCATAAGTACACAACATGGGGTTTCAATATTTCAGTTAACTTCTGTAAGTTAACTTCTGTAAGTCCATATATAGCCTGGTGTTTGTACGGGAGAGAGTCAATTTACTGTAACAGTGGAGTTAAAAAGGTAGTGTAACATTTTGCTCAGTTTAATTTAAATTAATATTCACAAAAATATTGATTGGAATTCACTCTGAAAATGTCTGACCACAGAGACGAATTTATAAATGCCTTTATTGCTGGTAGTACAGTACAGCCCTTGCAGCCAGGGGTGTCACTTTGTATTGAGAAGTGGTAGGGACATATGCTAAGCTGGCATCAGCCCAATCGCTCAAAAAAGAAAAAGAAAAAACAGCATTGTACGATGACGTTCAGGTTTGTTGTTACACATGTAACACAACAGACACAATTTTGCCCAGGTTGTACTTGTCAATCAATCAAGAATATGACATGCAGGTTTAATGTTTGAGGCAGGGGGGTTTGCTGCAATCTGGTGCATTTTAACATGTTAGATAGCATTAGATATTATTATCTCATAACAATTAATTAACTGGATTACCTAATGCATTGCACATTAATTGAATGCCCCATGAGGTTATACTGACAATAATGACAATAGCAGCCCTGGCTGAGTGCATCAAAGTCAGTCAGACTTTGCAACTGAACCAAAACTGAAGTTAATTTAAAAGAGTGAGACATATTTATTGTTCACATTGAGACACATTTATTTCAGACCTTAATGACATTTACTGTTGAATTTTCAGTTTGATGTAATGCGCTTAGTCTTTTATTATTTATGACCCCTTTTATTTAGGATAGAAACATGATGGGGACAGTTCTTTGCAATTTGCTAAATTCACTGATATTCATTATAAATTATTTTATTGAAAATGTGTCTAAACCATTGGAAGAAACGGGCTATAGGCTACTTGTGTTTGTGAATCAGGAGTGGCCTAATTAGCACAGGGTAATCTGAGAACTGATAGCTTTAACTGAACTGAACTGTCAACTGAACTCCACAACAGGGTCAACTGAATTGAACTCCACAACTTTACACCTTTATCTCCCACTCCCCCCCATCATTCAGGTGGCAATCCCAACTACAATAGCCGGGAAAGTCATCAGTTGCAAAGAAGCTCTGGAGGACTCCCCGCTGGCCGTTCCCCCTGTAGCCAGGCCCGCTGTCTTTGTAAAGTTCGCGGCATTGCATATTGCTGCACTCTGAAATGGCCAATGCCGTTCTGTAGCTCTCCTGGTGGCTTGGATCAAATCTGCTCCATTTCACCACACCTAAAATCCAATGAGCAGTGTCAGTTTAGATGCCTTCACACATTTCTCTACAACCACACTTTTTTTGGCATTTTTATGGCATGTCAACATCTGATGCAACAGCTCTGTAAATGCAATATCATGTAATAACGTACTGTCTAGCCAGTTGTAATGGGCCTCCTCATAAAACTGTGGCTGGCAGACAACGGCGTTTATTTTTTGGCATGTCATAGCCAACCGCAGGATGGCGGAATACCCCTCCTCCAATACCACCATGAGAAAAATCTCTCTCAGCACTTCCTCGGGCAACTGTGGAAACAAACAGGTGGCAGTTTTGGTCAGAGGGTGAAGAGCCGGTGGGGGAATGCAAACAGGCTTCGCAAAGTTCTGCACTAGGGTTTTGGAATTCAATATCATAGGCACTGAAAGCAGTGAAACAGGAGCTTAGCCATGTATGTATGATCAGGGCTTTTCAGTCATGTTCTGCCATGTTTATAAAGAACAGCATATCCAAAACTCTTTCAAATAGGTACAGTCTATGGAAGTAGGGTTGTTAATGAATAATCGATTATCGATTATTTGTTTGTTAAGGCTTGTTCGAATAAAAATTAAAGCTTAGCGAATAATCGTTTAATTTATTGCGCATTAGAGCAGCTACATCTTCCGGTACGCTATTGCGCAACGACGAGGAAAGGTGAAGGAGGTTAGGAGGAGAATAGCAGAGTGGGACCATTTCTCAAGAAACATGGGCCTATAGCTTATAAATTTCAATGCAATTACAGTGACACTGTTACCTACCAACGTCATTTAAAATGCGGTCTGATACTGGAGAACTGTTCTCATATCAGCTAGTTTGGCAAAAAGTATGTGCGCATTGCCTAGTCGCGATGTTTTCTCCGATGTGAAGGGAAACAGGCATGCTGTTGATAAATTGGTTACTGCTTATTAGGGCTACGTAATTTGAGAAAAAAAATGTTATTCGTTATTTAACGTAGCCTACTTGGCTACTGAAGGCTATTACAGAGCGCGTCAATTTTTTATAATAATTGTCTCTGCCTCGGAAAGCATGAACGTGTGATCCACTGGGATATGCATACCTGTGTGCCTTGCTCGCCCGCCCTCTCGTCCTGAGTTTGAACAAAACTATGTTAAAGTTCTTCCTATCACCAGCTGTTATCCGTTGGCAATTTTGGTCAGAAAAGTTCCATATTTCGTCGTGCATTCAAAAATGCTCATGATAGCCTATGCTGCATTCAAAACATTGTGACAAATCTAGCCAAGAGCTGGATTATTATTTCACAATCTGGGACATCATTAAGCTCTGGATAAAAGTACAGTCGAAAAAAATATTTAACAGCATAAACAAAAGCTACATTAGAGCTCTAATAACTGACGGTCAATTCCTTCACGAAATCCCTAAACATCGCAACCAGGTCTACACGGTTGATGTGGTGCAAGTTCGCACCTTAATGCACACTGATCCTTTCGCTCTCATGCTGCGGAAGGCCAAAATGCTGTATTTCCTTAATAACTTTGGAGAAATATAAGTCATTTTATGTGCGTTTTTTGACATTAATTTGCGTGGGGAAGATGGGCGCAAACCCATGTATGTAGACTATGGCTCTGAAAGTGGGCAAATGACGTCTTTTTTTTCGCAAATAATCGATTAACTGTTTGTTAACTTTCTGAATAATCGAACATGAAAATTTCTGAAAAGTCCCAACCCTATATGGAAGTTATTGTGACATACCTCCAAAATTCCAACCCCCTGGTCATCAGGCCAGCGTCTTTTGAAAGGTGTAGGTGCCTATCACACACACACACACACACACACAGTGCAGTAAATTAATATGCTGGTACACAAATTTACACTCTCTCAGACACATTCACTCACAACACACAAAGCGTAAAACATTAACATACTGATACAGACATGTACAACACACACACACACACACACACACACACAGTGCAGTAAATTAATATGCTGGTACACAAATTTACACTCTCTCAGACACATTCACTCACAACACACAAAGCGTAAAACATTAACATACTGATACAGACATGTACAACACACACACACACACACACACACACACACACACACACACACACACACAGTGCAGTAAATTAATATGCTGGTACACAAATTTACACTCTCTCAGACACATTCACTCACAACACACACAGTGTAAAACATTAACATACTGTACAACACACACACACACACACGTCCTACACTTTGTCTGAGAGCCTTCCCAGATGAGTTACAGATGTAATAGCTGCAAAAGATATGTATATAAAGTAATATTACAGCAATAGGTGTATATAAGAAACATAACGTCTTACCTTGGTTAAAACCTTCCGCTTCCGTGGTACACGGAACACCGGTGCCAGGAGTCCATTCACCAACTGGTGTCCTTCTTGGGTGAAATGTGAGAATCTTTTGCCACATCTGCAGTAGAAAGAAAGGGAAAGAAAGAGAGACAAAGAAAAAAAACACCACACACACACACACACACACACACACACTGGGTTGCCAAGCCAACATGAAAAATGTATTTATTTTGCATTTGCAGGTAAAGATCCATACCCTTCAATCCCGTAGTTGTCCAAGAGGAGCTTGCACCACCACCTTCTGAGATGAGGCATATCAAACTGAAGAGGAACATTAAAATGAAGTTTACCACATAACCATTATGATGCTGCTGCTAAATACTGACGCTAGCACACAGATAGTACTTACAACGTTGAAATCGAAGTGCGCGTCCATGGTAATGTACCAGGAGTACTGTAGAACATAGCATTTAATAACGTTGGGTTGTGATCATAGGCAGGGTGTGATTTTACCAGCAATTGGCATGATTAGGCAATTAAGACTAGTTTATAGTCATCATAGAAAAAAATTCGGCCATTATGACATTAGAAAATGAAATGCGCATGTGTGTGTTGAAAAATGATAAAGCAAATTAATGGAGCATGGTAACTCACCATGACCATAAAGACTCCACAGTCGATGCCATATAGTTGTTGCGGAACACACTGTGCCATAAAACAGGTTGTAAGATGAACAGTCATAGCCCTACACACATTTTCCTGATGTGCTTGTTATCTCAGCAATTATTACCTCAATGTCCAAGCCAGTCTCCTCTGTCCAGGTGGCAGGCATCAATTGTTGCGCAATAGCCCTAATAAAAATTTGATGACAAGCATTGTACAGTCGTCAGGTTAGACAGCAAAGTGAGAAAGATGCACAACATGAAAGGAAACTAGGCAAATCAGGGGAACGTGACTGCCTAGTAACAACTTTAACTTTGGCAAGTCAGGGGAACATGACCACCTTCTAAAAAGAGCTGTGGGAAACTAGTCAGGGGAACGTGACTGCATACCGTGGTAGCTCCTTTAACATTGGCAAGTCAAGAGAACGTGACTGCCATAGTAGTTGAATTAATGTAAGCAGGTCAGGGAAACATGACCACCTTACAAAATGAATTGAAATAAACTAGGCAAGTCAGGGGAACGTGACTGCCCAAAGGACACATCCTATAGTAACCTGAGAATGTCCCTATACGCCTTGTGACCAAAGCCTTGTTCCCGCAGTGCGTAAAATGAATCGAGGAATATCAGCCTCTTTTGGCGAGGCTTCATCACCTAAGAAATCAGAGGCTTATTATTGAGTTGTTTTAATGCATTACATATTTCAAATACAGTAACAATTGAAGAAATTGTTAATCCCTCTTCTCAGCAACAGCTGCATAGTGTTGAAGAAGTCTGAATGCAACCACTACTTACACAAAGCAGAAAATGCCCTGGTGTCCACAGTGGAACAATCACTGCATCCATGGTGGTGATGTCAACCTTAAAATCGGACATAGAGTTGTCATTTTGAATATCGAAAGTAACAGCGTAAACTTTGATCTATGTCTGTGGGTTCTTACTGGAAACCTGTGCAGATGATCTGAATTTGGCGATTGGAGCCATGTTGGGGGGATGTGGAGGTCAAGAAGAAATACATATTTTCCCTACAGACAGAGAAGTCGGGTACTTCCTTACTGTTACACTACACACAAAATAGGCAAGTTACACAAATTATACACAAAGAGAAAGAACAGTACATACTTGATGTTCGGCCATCTCCTTGACCAAGCGCAAACAAGCGTTTCCCACCTAGAAAAGACAAGTTAATCACCATAGAAAGCTTTAATTTTCATGTACAAGTACAATGACACTCGGCGGGCAAGAGATGTTGTACCTTTAAAAAATAAATACTTACAGGCAACCAGTCAGTATGTTACTTTTACACCAATATGTCACTCACCATAGAGTCCATGTACTTGTTTTTGCCAAGCGTTAAAAAATTTTCCCGTGTTAAACAGGTTGGCCCGTCTTTAACTAGCAGCTCGTTGCTGGGATGACGCTCATCCAGGACATAGTTGATCTAAAATTGACACAAAGCAGAGTAGAAACAATGCTTTCAATGCATTTTCTGTGAAACAAACTGAACATTAAGCAAACTGTACATCCTTGTACCAATTCCTCTTGGACAGGATGATGCCCTCCTGGTGTCCAGCCTCGTCTGCAGGGCTGGATAGTTCTCAAATTGGTCAAGGCAGCACAGTGTGGCCCACAAGCTGTGACAAGAGACGTGAATACTTGTCAAAGATCACACACAATTATGTAATACATGTTCTGCAATTATGAGACTGGAGATTTACCAGGGATGGTGTAGCAGTGGTCAGCACATCCAGGCGCCGGAGGTGGTGAACGCGGTGCTGGAGGTGGCGATGCGGCCGCTGGAGCGGGCACTGGAGTGGACAATGCGGGCACTGGAGCGGAAGATGCGGGCGCTGGAGCGGGCGATGCGGGCGCTGGAGGTGGCGATGCGGCCGCTGGAGCGGGCACTGGAGCGGAAGATGCGGGCGCTGGAGCGGGCGATGCGGGCGCTGGAGGTGGCGATGCGGCCGCTGGAGCGGGCACTGGAGCGGAAGATGCGGGCGCTGGAGCGGGCGATGCGGGCACTGGAGCGGGCGGTGCGGGCGCTGGAGCGGGCACTGGAGCGGAAGATGCGGGCGCTGGAGCGGGCGATGCAGGCGCTGGAGTGGATGCGGATGTGAACATATCTTTACCAGCTGGGGGCAAAAACACACACATTACACAATGCAGTTGAATAAGCAGAGGTCGGAAAGATTTCACAGATCACTATGGATAAAACCATCAACTAAGTGTAATGTCATATGATCAACATAAACACCCAGAATAGCTTTCCCAGTCGCATCCACTGCTACTGTTCCATAGGAAAGCTTGGTAAAATTCAGCAGGGCCTTCTGGTTCAGCTGTTCGTTTCTGTGATGCAAGATGTTGCGCATCAGAAAGACATGGCTTGTTGGCGAGAGCATGTTCATGAAATAATTGTTCTTTTTCATGTCCGCAAACAGCTGCTCTGCCACCTGTGAGTTGACCCAGCCACAAAGCTCAGGCACCAGCTTGATGAGGCGCAAGGCGTCCCGGTCATCCTTAGTGTTCTGCTGGTGGAACGTATCGTACAAAGCGTAGTGCTCTGAGCAACCAGTGGCCGGATGACCACCAGCATCAGCAGGGACCTTCTGCTGGTTCAGCCAAGGGAAATGGACCTTTAGCTCCCCTTTCTTGGCAGCGGAGATGTTGTCAGGGGTCGCTGCGGCTAGCCTCCCTTCATTTGGTTGAAATGGAAGGTCTCCAGGTTCCCTTAAGTTCATGTGTGCCACAAGCCCTCTGGCAAAATCATAGATGGCAACATTGGGGAAATGCCTGAAGGACAACAGCATGTCTGCATAGTCCCGTGGACTTTCGGCTCTGAGGTTGAACTTAACAGAGTTTACTATTCCACAGGGGCACATGATGACCGCCCAACCACCTGGCAAACCACAAAGGTCAGTGTTATAGCAGTGGAATAGCATAATAATGTACAACTACACACATTATAAATAACCCTTTTCTCTAAAAGTAAGTGCAACTTACCAGATGCTCCCCAAACCTTTTCGAATACTTTGTCATACGTGCTCCGTGTCTTCATCTCCTCCCTCAGGCGGAGCAGGAGGTCCATTTTGGATCCGGTCGCATCCAAGCCACAGCTCTTCACCAAATTCCGCAAGTCATCAGCCTGAAAAAGGCCAGTAATTGACAAGAGGATGAGTTTCTGCTGCCCTTTTTCCATTCTGATTTGTGTGGACAAGTAATTTCATCAAGTTAAATTGATATCCAAAACATACAAGTCATACATGTGGATATAGTGTACTGTATATCTTAAGATCACATGAACCGAGGAATCACCTTCAATTTCAACAATTGGTCCGCCAAGTGATCCTCTGCCACATCCAGGGTTGCTTGGTCGGTAGGCTTTGTCTGCTTGACTTTTGCGTACTCCGTATTCAGCACAACATCGCTGGCCCTTGTTCGAGGACCAATCCATGGGGCCCAGTTCAAATATGAGGGCTTTACACCGCATGGATTGTTACTGTTGCCTAATTGAGGAAATTAGAGTGAATGCATGCCTTTACTCAATAACTGACATATTAACATTCAACAGTTGGAAATAAATGGAATGCAGGGGAGATTGCACTCTCCTGGCTTACTTTTCAAAAAGCCACGGCATACAATTTCCTCACTGACCGAATTCCAGAAATCCTCTATGTTAACATGTCCATTGAAATTGGGTGGTGGATCTTTGACGTCACTCACTGGAACACATCACTTTCTCATGAAAAGAACACAATTGGGAATTTACATTGCGTAAAGTAGAAAAACCAACACATACCTGCCATTTTGAAAACACCCTTCTTGTGTAAATCCATCACAACGACAGCTGGGTGGTCACCACAATTTACACATGAAAAGTTGTGGTCATGGGCTGACAGGGCTTCAAAGTGTAAATAGCCGTGTAAAATACAGTCGTGGCTGGCATACTTGGTTTGGTGGGTTGCCTCCAAAATATCAAGCTGCCTCCCAACCGCAGTGTGATTCTGAAACAGCATTGAAAAAAACATTGTGTGACATGACATTTGGGGTCACACACAGGATTAAGATGTCCAGTGGGGGTATGTACCAGCCACTCTGATGGAGACAAATAGCAAAATCTAACAATCAGCCTGACAGACAAGGAAAAAGTTTGTGTGACGATCACAGTTTTGACAATATTAACCAACATCTTGGAATACAATTAATCCCTACATATACATTGTTTACCAACAACAAAACTCACTTGTAAAGACTGCCGCAGCAAGATGCAGAGATGGAGTGACAGAATTACATGGTCGTTGAAGTTGTGGAGCCCCTCACTCCATTCCTGGTATCTGTACAGATTACCACAGACACCACACTCTTTGTGGAAAGTGGCTACATCTGAAACATCAGAAAAGATTCCACACTAAAATAGCATGCAGTCACTGACAATGGACCATTCATATTTCAAACATTGAAATCAGTATCACACTTTGCATGCAGTACCTTCAATAGTGCCCGAAACCATCACAATTTTGGCCTTTTTGGTAACGAGTATGGGGTCTGACAGTATCACTTTGCAGTCGTGGCATGTGGTTTCAAATGGAATGAGATGCCTTGGGAAATCAGTCCCTGGTGAAATTAGGTTTTTGGGTAAAACTGGTGGAATTAGTTTTTCTGTGAGCAGGTATTTCACCTGCCTGAGCAATGCCTTTTCCTCTGTAGGACAGCTGTTGCCTTCTGGTGCAGGGCCAATGTCTGTGGGTAGAGCTGCGTCTTGGTCTGTGCTCCGAATTCTCTGAAAAAGGCGTGGATGACTTTGGTTTAAGTGCCACTTACCAATTGCCTTGTGCGGGCATGACATCCTGGGTGTGGAACATGGGCAGTGCCACGTGTTTTTACGTGGGTCATAGCATACCAAGACTCTGCCCAACCTGGAGAAGTAAGTTGTTCTCGGCTCATGGACGGACAGGTAGATTTTACGGTCATTGTCCATTTGCACAACTGTGCTCAGAGAGGATGAGGAAGCACGAGCTACAGCTTGTCTCTCCAGACAGGTTCTCTTCGTGCTGGAGGAAAACCATTTTTCCCCTCCATGTCATTTAGCACATTTTCCTCCAGAACCGTGTCGTTGGACTGTGACACTGGGCAGTACGTGACAGATTTTAAATGGATGCACTGGAAACCTGCAATTCCACTTCTCGCTGTAAACTGCAACGCCCTTTTACACTCCTCCAATTCACAGACCACACGATGCTCCACTCCCCATGTGCATCTTTGTACATGGACTGGGTTCGCTGGTCCAGTGAAGGTTCTCCTTACGACAAAAATTCCTTTCAGGTGGTCCACACACACAGAGGCAAGATGCCTTTCCTGATTTATGTCAGGTGCCCTAGAGGAGTGGCGCCTTCTTATGTGCAGTTTGATGTTCTTCTTGTTTAGAACTAAGTTGCAAAAGCAACAAGTGGTCCTCTGCACACCTTTTATTTTGGATGGAGGTGGCGGGTGCGTGGCTGTCATTGGGCTTGATGTGCTGGGGCCTTGAGATGGAGGTGGTTGTTGGTGCGTGGCTGTCATTGTGCTTGATGTGCTGGGGCCTTGAGATGGAGGTGGTTGTTGGTGCGTGGATGGCATTGTGCTTGATGTGCTGGGGCCTTGAGATGGAGGTGGTTGTTGGTGCGTGGATGGCATTGTGCTTGATGTGCTGGGGCCTTGAGATGGAGGTGGTTGTTGGTGCGTGGATGGCATTGTGCTTGATGTGCTGGGGCCTTGAGATGGAGGTGGTTGTTGGTGCGTGGCTGGCATTGGGCTTGATGTGCTGGGGCCTTGAGATGGTGGTGTCCTCATGCCAGGGCAGGTCTGGAGATGCTTTAAGCATGAATTTTTGCTGCCAGTAATGATTGTACACACACAGTGGTAGTGTGGAGATTTTGTGTTGCCACACGTGTGTTGGCACCTATAGATTTTGTAGCCTACCAAAAAGGAACAGAAAAGTAAATTAGAAAATATCAACTGTTAGTATTCCTTGTTCACTACATCACAAGCTAATTGATATGTTATGAGTTTGATAAAAGCATAAAAAACATAGAATATAAAACATTAGTGACATGCATTAAACTTTCAATTACCATTGTGAGATATGGCTGCTCTATCATGTGTTTGCACATGTGCAACCATGACTGGGTAATCTCCTACTTTCCTACACACTTGGCACCCGTAACAATCTCCCAACCGGACTGGCTGCATCAGATATCCATGCTTGCAAACAGTCGGATGGATCTGAAAAGACAAAAAGTAATTTCTACTGCACAAACAACTCAACCAGATTTACAGTTAAAGTCAGCTCTTAGGCAGCCAATGTGTAATTAACTGAACCAACCCTATAGATCAGGGGTGGGCAATTATTTTGGTCGAAAGGCCACATTGGGTTTTAGATTTTGACTAACGGGCCGGGTGTTACAGTAACAGTCAACTAGTTCATGCCGGTAAATTTGCAAGTCTGAAACCAGTAGCCCCACTTTCTGCAGAGCCTGCTGGGACTTGGCAGCTTGTGTGGGCGGTATCAGCATATTGTCCTGGACAGATGGATGGACGGGTGGATATATGGATGGAAGGATAGATGAGTAGATGGAAAGAGGGATGGAGGGAAATAAGGATAGATAGATAGATAGATAGATAGATAGCTAGATAGATAGATAGATAGATAGATAGAACCAATTCTTCATTTCAGAGGAACAGAAAATGGTTATATTGATAATAATGCACAATCCCTTAAATCATCACTGCACTTACAGCTTTCCTCTTCAGCTGTCCAGCCAAGGCCAAGCCAGCTGACAGAGCCTCTTGCAAAGATGACATGATGTAACTTGGTTTGGTTCAATGTCTCTAAAAGTGTTACAACAAATAACAATTAAAAAGGTGGATAGCAAAGACATACAGTATTTATACAACGTAAAGGTGTTTCCTAAACTCTAAAACTTCAAAAGTCAATTTCTCTTACATTTTGAGAAAATATCTGTTGCTATTAGTAGGCTAGTGACAATGGGCCCAAAATGTTGAGAGACAAGTTACTTTGGTGCCAGTCAGCGACTCAAATTGTCAATGGAAAGCCAGACCATTATTAACCTAACCCAAGCCTATCACCTATCCACCAAATAGAGTGTCCGCTGCCCAGAGCACAAGTTAATAAGCTATCCAGCACTAGGGTGTCCACTGTCCAAAGCCCAAGCCTATCAGCAAGAAAGCACTAGGGTTTCTACTGCCCAAAACCCAAGCCTATCAGTTATCCCCGGCACTAGGGTTTCCATTACCCAAAGCCCAAGCAGCTATCCAGCACACTGCCCAAAACCCAAGCCTATCAGATGGCAGGGACTAGGGTTCCCACTGCCCAAAGGCCAATCAGCTAGCCAGCAGTAGGGTGTCCACTATTCAAAGCCCAGGCCTAGCAGCTATCCAGCACTAATGTGTCCACTGCCAAAGCCCAAGTCTATCAGCTATGCCCAGCGCAAGGCTGTCCACTGCCTAAAGCCCAGGCCTGTCAGTCATCCAGCACTAGAGGGTGTCCAATGTGGGCCATAAATGTGGAGAAAAGGCCTATGTGATGTACAGTACACAGTGCACACATTAGGTGGTTTTTCTGATGAAGAAGTTGAATTTGCTTATGCTTTTTATAGTTTTTTAAAAAAAAAATTTCTCACCTTCTTGTATTAGAGATAAGTTTTTTTTTGTTGTTGTCAGCTGATGGCTGATGACAGAGAGAGAGAGAGAGAGAGAGAGAGAGAGAGAAACCTTTATATGACTCATATGTTTTTTTTATTATTATTATTGTTGTTGTTGTTGTTGTTGTTAGGATATTGTAGTAGAGCAATATTTTTTATCATTATTATTTCTAGATTTCACATCCTGGTCTTAATTAAAACAGGGGCTTATCTTTTTTTCGGATGAAGAAGTTGAATCTGCTTATGCTATAGTTTTTTAATTTATTTTTTTTATTTTTTTCTCACACTCTTGTATTAGAGATAAGTTTTTTTTTTTCATTACTTTTCATGGAAATGTTGTGGCGCAGTGGTAAAGCACTGGACTTTTGCCAGGGAGACCGGTGTTCGATACCCACTCGTGGTAATTTGAAATAACACTTTTTTTTTTGTTGTTTTTCTCACAAAATGTAAGGAGAAGCATTGATTGACACGTTGGAAACTCTTTTGGCTGCGCCCACACCATGCAGATTTTAAGAATTTGCAAAAGTGAGTTCATTTAGCCAAATGTCAGGGTCAGCTGATGGCTGATGACAGAGAGAGAGAGAGAGAGAGAGAGAGAGAGAGAGAGAGAGAGAGAGAGAGAGAGAGAGAGAGAGAGAGAGAGAGAAACCTTTATATGACTCATATGTTTTTTTTATTATTATTGTTGTTGTTGTTGTTGTTGTTGTTGTTATTAGGATATTGTAGTAGAGCAATATGTTTTATCATTATTATTTCCACATTTCACATCCTGATCTTAATGAAAAAAGGGGCTATTTTTCTGATGAAGAAGTTGAATTTGCTTATGCTATAGTTTTTTAATTTTTTTATTTTTTTTTCTCACACTTTTGTATTAGAGATAAGTTTTTTTTTTTTTAATAGTATTTTAAGTAAGATGTCGTGGCGCAGCGGTAAAGCGTTGGACTTTTGCCAGGGAGACCGGTGTTCGATACCCACTCGTGGTAATTTGAAATAACACTTTTTTTTTTGTTGTTTTTCTCACAAAATGTAAGGAGAAGCATTGATTGACACGTTGGAAACTCTTTTGGCTGCGCCCACACCATGCAGATTTTAAGAATTTGCAAAAGTGAGTTCATTTAGCCAAATGTCAGGGTCAGCTGATGGCTGATGACAGAGAGAGAGAGAGAGAGAGAGAGAGAGAGAGAGAGAGAGAGAGAGAGAGAGAGAAACCTTTATATGACTCATATGTTTTTTTTATTATTATTGTTGTTGTTGTTGTTGTTGTTGTTGTTATTAGGATATTGTAGTAGAGCAATATTTTTTATCGTTATTATTTCCAGATTTCACATCCTGGTCTTAATTAAAACAGGGGCTTATCTTTTTTTCGGATGAAGAAGTTGAATCTGCTTATGCTATAGTTTTTTAATTAATTTTTTTATTTTTTTCTCACATTCTTGTATTAGAGATAAGTTTTTTTTTTTAATACTATATTAAGTAAGATATCGTGGTGCAGCGGTAAGGCGTTGGACCTTTGCCAGGGAGACCGGTGTTCGATACCCACTTGTGGTTGCTTGAAATAGAACTTTTTTTTGTTGTTTTTCTCACAAAATGTAAGGAGAAGCATTGATTGACACGTTGGAAACTCTTTGGCTGCGCCCACACCATGCAGATTTTAAGAATTTGCAAAAGTGAGCTCATTTAGCCAAATGTCAGGGTCAGCTGATGGCTGATGACAGAGAGAGAGAGAGAGAGAGAGAGAGAGACCTTTATATGACTCATATGTTTTTTTTATTATTATTATTGTTGCTGTTGTTGTTGTTGTTGTTGTTATTAGGATATTGTAGTAGAGCAATATGTTTTATTATTATTTCCAGATTTCACATCCTGATCTTAATGAAAAAACGGGCTTATCTATTTTTCTGATAAAGAAGTTGAATTTGCTTTTCCTTTTTATAGTTTTTTAAATTTATTTTTTTATATTTTGGACTCGCACCATGCAGATTTTAAGAAATTGCAAAAGTGAGTTCATTTAAGCAAATGGTAGGCCTAATTAACCAAAGATCAATGCATGCGCCTTTGCAACACTCTGATAAACCCATTGACTAGCTATATGAGGATAATATAGCATTTTGGTTGAACTTCAATAGGGGATAGAGTCTAACAACACATGGCGTTTAAGAGTACAAAAAATAGGCTTTTTCTTCTATAGGCACTTTTTTTTAAGACACAGGTGCCTGATCCAACAAAAAGGTTTCTCTTCACATTTTGTGTTGGACGAAAAGACAAAGAGTATAGCCTACTTGTAAAAGATTGGAAGCATTTTAAGAATGTACGAATCATGATAATGAAGTAGCCTACTGTATGGACTCAGAAATTATGCATGCCTATATACTGACAAAATACTTCAGTCATTTTTATTGTGAATTCTTTCACAGGTAGGCTACCACTAACAAAGTAATCGGAATTGCGTTTCCTTCCGTCCCCATGGTGTACACAAGACATTCTGACATTCAAGTAGACATGTCATCCTCTATTCAGTACATTCAATAGTTTAATAGTTTACAAGTTTCATCCATAGGCCTATTTTACTTCACAGAGAACATGGGTTTATATTCTTGGTTTATATGAATTTATTTAGGCTACTATAGCCTATTTGTTTATTCATTTGGTGGTAGACCAGCCTTCAGGTCACTGGATTTTCCATTCTCCGCTGGTGCAGAAGGCCAACCCGTGCGTCACCACTGTGTGCTCAGTGCTGTTGTGTGTAGACTAGGCTATGTCCTGAGTAAGCAGAGACTAAACTTCTATTAGACGATATACTAGTTGGTTGACTGCAAGCTTACGTCAGAGTATTTAGGCCCACGACCACAATGTCATTCTAGCGAGGGAGATAGATAGCTACCTTGCATTTCTATAGCGCTTTCAAGACACCCAAAGTGGAAGGGGGAAGTCACTGACTACCACCAACGTGTAGCACCCACCAGGGATTACTTCCGAATGCGAAAGGTGTATCCGAGAACATTTGATCGACGAGAAATGATTAGGCCTATAAGAAAACGACAATAAAATAAATTCTCTTTGAAAGTGCATTGTTTTTATTTGTGGATTTCTGTTATAGAGTTGAAAGACCTTGGGGGTATTCCATCAACGGAGCTATTCGCTAAGCCGCGCTAATTTCGGCAAGCGGCGCTAGTTTTAGTGTGAGTTCAGTTCCATTACTCTCGCTAACAGTAATCGCAGCTGAGTTGCTGGGGTAACATATGCTCCCAAACTAACCAGCTCCGTGGCAGGTTAACTGCAAGGCTTAATAAAGCGGTGTCTCAGAAAATGCAATCAGTCAGAAACACAAGTCACCCAAAAAGGTTCCATACACCTGCTTAATAATCTTTCCCACCAAGAAAGGTTGATAGGTTTTGCAAACACTGTGATCATGCATGAATTCCCCTTTTTACTAAGTTACTATTGATATTTTGAAGTATCTATTAGGAATAATTTTAGTTACGAATTAAAAACAAATCCATGCATAATCAGAGACGTGTCACATGCCGGCCCATCAGGTGTCTGGAGTTGTAGGCTACGTCTTAATTGAATGATTGATTGATTTCAGTTGCAGGTGCAAGTCTGCTGTGACAGAACAACATGAGACTGGCAATTTGTTCCAACAAGCAATGGTCAAACATTATGATTCAAAATATATTTTCAATCACCTTTTCAAATTTCTGCATTGACAGTAGGCCTACTACTATAAAAATGTGACATTCAGTTATTTCACACAAAATTCAACAGATGACGTATGCATATCGAAGTTTCTTTCTTAAAATTCTTTTAGTTCTGCCTTAATTTTACGACAGTTTATCAGGTATTCCTAAATCACCTATTTAGGTCTAGTGTTGAGCTCGTGCACGCAGCCTTGTTTAAGTTAACGAGAGGCAGGCGCAGCTAACTTGCATTGATGGAATGGCTTCAGCCTCATCTCTGAGTTGACGCTACTTCAAACGAGGCTTAATCACATAAGCGCCGATATCATTAGCGACTTTGCAGGAATACTCCCCTTATTAGGTCCAGTTGCTTCCACACGTAAACTCGAGACGTAGGCTGCAGAATGACTGGTCCACCTGTAGGCTTACCTGGGAGGTCAGGGTCCTCGATGCACACTTTGACTGTTTGAAATCCCAAGGGTTCTGTTATTTTCACCGACCGTCTTCACCAGGTAGTACATAAATAGGCTAAAGAAAGAGTGCTATAAGGGGCTGTCTCTGCCACTTACATTTTGGGCATGATAATGACATTTTGTTCAGATGGTTGATATTTGGAGTAAATGCGTAATCTACATCCACATCCTCTGCGCAAAGGCGTAATCCTGTGCGCAAACACACCAAGACCTAGAGACTACAATTTATAGATTTTCAGTAGGCTGACATTGTCACAAAGATGATTTCCTGACGCAGATGGCAGCAATTTCGAATGTGAAAAGAGTCAGATCATGAATGACATCTATTTCATTGGCAAAGCAGACATCTGCATGGATTAGAGCGCAACGTTCCACGCCTCGTTATAACTTCGGCACTCACAGGTTCAGTTCATGAGCTGAAGCCCACAAAAAAATAAAATAAGCAACAGTATAACTAAATCATTTTGCTATAGGCCTAGACTAGACAAACGTCCCTGCTGCTGCTCCTGCCTTGCTATTGGGAGGCCACGGTTCTAAGGCCAATATATAATTCGTTGGCCACAGTGCAGGTCCCCCTCCTTACCTGTGACTAAAAGTGTAGTAGGAATGAAAGAGAAATTGAGAGGCAAAGAAATTGAGAGGTCTCCAATGTTGCCCGCATCAAATAGCCTAATGAACCGTCTAGATTCGACGTAGACAAGAACGGGTATGCCTACCCTTAGGCTTCATTCAATACGTGTATTTAATAGATCATGCTCTCACTTTTTGTTCTCAGAAAGTGCGCATTGACTGTGCGCTCATAGCGCATCAAAGATGTCATTATTAGAGTAATAGGCCTAAATTGGACGTAGCGGAACCGGTTCTGAGGGAAATGCGTGTCTTATGAATTGTTTTACATGAGTGGCTGCTCTAATCTCACATAGTAGGGGAAAGAGAGGAAAATCAAACTCCAACAAATCCATACTCTGTCTGGCCGACCTGCTCTGTTTATCCATGCATTGGTGGGCATATTTTACATTTTAATGATGCCTTTTTGACCGGTGTCCTGACTAAAGTCCCAACTTCAACCCCCCTCCCCCATCATCCTCCCACTGTAATCGGCTCATAACCACATTCCTTCACTGTAGGCTATGTGCGCATTGCATTCTATGCGCCTATGCATAGGAGTAAAAAGCACTATACAAATAACCAGCTTGCCTATAAAGCTATGCCATTATATTTTAGATGTTTCTCTATGTATAGGCCTACAGGTGGGTAAATTCATAATCAATAGGCCTCGCCAAAACGTCCTCGCATCTGTTGCCAGTGACACATCTTACATAGTACTTCCATCCAATTTCTGTCATAGCGCTCAAACTGCTCCCACTTCATTGATGATTACAGTTTTCAACAAAATGCCGATGCAACATCCACAATATTTATTTATACTGATAATTCTAATGATAAAAATGATTAATTACATGGATTCGTTTGTGGATGATCGATGATTATCTGCATTAGCCTACCCTTTATGTCCACTGAAACAAATACGAAATGTCTAAGACGTCTTACCTTTTCTTGCAACTGGAATGCGTTTCATATCCATACAATTAAGCTATGATAGATTCATTTTTATTATTAGGTCTACACTATGCTTAACTATGAACATTTTCTACAACTTGCGGAAACTTACCTTACCGGAGAAATCAGCAACGTAAAATATCAAAATTCGCGCCAACATGGTTTTGCTGGTGAAATTTTGCGTTATCTTCACATAATTTGCACACGTTTCCAAATTTTGCACTCGTTTCACTCAATTGCGCTGCCGCCAAAGAGTTAACTCAGTTACGTGGACTTCAGATCAGCCAGTAAGCGACTGGAAGAGGGCTTACAACGTTGCAAGATTTTGTAATTATTAACTATGTGCATTTTCTACAACTTGCGGAAACCTACCTTACCGGAGAAATTAGCAACAGTAAATACTAAAATTCGCACCAGCGGGGTTTTTGCTAATAATTTATTTGTTATTTTTACACATTGCACTCGTTTCCAAATTTGCACTCGTTTCACTCAAGCGAGTTGCCGCCAAAGAGTTAACGTCAGACGCCGTTGTGAATCAGACCAATCAAGGCCGACTTAATACACGCCCCTTTTTTACAAGACACGCCTCCTCAAAATACACGCCCCCGTCTTGCAGGACGCAGCCGGACCCTACTCAATCTACAGCAATTAAATTTTTGCTGTGAATGAAAACGGAGTAAATGCAGCCTCGTTCTGGTTGTGATCAGAGAAAAAAACATGGCGGCATCTTTTAACTTTACTGAGTGGTTACGAGTTTGTAATGTCATAAAATACACAATGTTCAAGTTTTACTATCGAAAATGTTTATTTTGTTATTTGAGTATTTCACGTGGCTTCATTTAATCATTACACTCGCTATAATACATGTCAGTATCATAAGCGCTAACGTTAGCTTGTTAGCTCACACGGTTGACTTGATAGCTCATACGTCAACACTGGCTAGCTTAGATAGCCAAAGCCAGCCGTAGATTCTAGATTCTAGAGAGCTGTCCAAATTTAAGAATCATTGTCTGACAATCACTCTCCCCAGAACGTTGCTATTTATCAGTCCAACAGTCTGGTTGTTGGAACAAAATAATGTCTTAAGTTTCAAATGCGTACACAAACGCGATGTGTAATGTAATTTACTGCATAATTTACAGCAACTGGGAGCTGGCCAATAACGATTACCCTAGGAGAAATTAGGTTAGAACCTAGCACTTGTGATTCCTGGGTGTATGTGTGTGTTTGTGTGTGTGGGGGTGGGAAGAAGTGAGGCAGATTTTGTCTTTCCACTCGCCAAGGATCTTTTGGACAAATGAGTTCTACAGTATTTTCGTTCATCCTGTGAATCAATCTACAGCAAGTTCGAGCGGGAGTCAGAGGATCACATCTACAACGTTAGTGGTCGACGTCGTCGGACACTCTAGTCTGCATCAGTGGGTGGAAACGTCTACCTGCTGCAGGCAAGTTCTGTTTGCTCTCTTGTATAGTAACAGTAACGTTACGGCCACAGAAGATTGAAACGGAGCACTGTTGAAAGATATTTGGTATTGTTGGTTGGCTCATCTCTTTATTGTTTTTTTGCATCTTGGTCTGGACTGCTAGGGTGACGGATAGAATCTAGTCTTGCTAATCTTGCTAGTTAGGAAGTTGCCTGACGTGGATGGCAGTAGCTAGCCTACACTGCACATTTATAGTTACAGTCTCCAAATTTACAAGCTGTCCGTCGGATTTGAAAATTGTGAATGTTTGCATCGTTTCATTAGGAAGTACCCTATAGCAATTTATCTTGTAGTTGTCTGAACTGTACATTCAAAGATCTTTGCTGCCAGGGTGGCAGCTACGTCTCGCTAGCCACTAGCCACTTGCTAGTTAGCAAGTTGCTTAGTGGATGTAGCCCATGGCACATTTATTTTTGACGGTTCAATGACTTGTGATACTGGATAGCACATAAATCTCCAAATTTACAAATTGCCCGCGGGAATTAAGTTTAGCTTCGATAATTTCTTATGTTCATTTTGATGTTATAACTGTGAATACTTGTGTAGTTAATGCTATTTGTCATCGTTTTTGCTTGCCAGCTAACATTATCTACATTTGCTAGAAAACCAACCGGAACTACTGGAACATCACAGAATCAGGTATTGTGTTTTAATTATAATATTATTTGCATGAAATGGCATTTAAGTGCAAATCCCTAGCTATGTGAAACATAAGAAAATACACCGAAACCGCGCCAGCTTTCGTTTCCTCTGTGGTGTTGCTCAATGTCCCTCTCAATTGAAGACAGCCTGTGCTTTACAAACTCACATAGGCCTATTTAAAAAACATTCTGCAACCAAACCAGTTAGGCACACACATGTTGTTCCTGTTGTTCCTTGTTAGTGGAATTGTTTAAAAAGATTTAACTGTTTACCTAGTTGTAAGTAGCTTTGATTAAAAAGCGTCAGCCAAATGTAATGTTCTCCTTTGATGTTTCAGTATTTCACTATCATTTGTGTTGGTGATTTCCAAGGTTTTGTGTGCATTTCTTCCTATTTCCTGTCGTAGGAAACCTCCACTCAGGCAGACCTGGAAGCCCAGCTATCACTTCTAAGCGCTCCCAGGCTCATCATGCTTGGTAAGATTCTAACACAAGACAAAGGGTCATTCCACGTCAATTCAACAAGTACTTATCTCTACAAGGGGGGGGGGGGGATCAAGAACCTATGTTGGGTACAAATATGTCTTCTGAAGGCCTAAACAGAGCACAGCCAAAAACTCCAATAAAATTGTTATCATCTTTGAGGGAATACTATGACCATGCAGGATCATCCAGACCAAAACTGACAGTTTTGCTACAAACTATTCCTATCTATGTACCAGCATGCAAAATTTGAGCTTCCTACATGGTTTAGTTCTTGAGCTATGGGCTTGTGAACTTTGACAAAAAAAAGAGCGTGAACAAAATGGGCACCCCCCTCCCCCAGAAAAATGGCTGTAACATGGAAAGTATACATCTTACATTCAAATAAATTTGCAGTGTTTCTCTTAAAGGGGTGGTTCAGAATTTTCGATGTTAAACCTCATTTCCAAGTAAGCCTGAGTGATATCTGTCATTGGAGACCGTTTTCAACTCATTTCATCCAGTCCTTCTATCAGCTGAGTTCGCTGGTGCTAGGCTAACGCAAGTGAGTGGACAATGCTAGCCTGGCAATAAAAACAGTCTTACCCACTCTGCAGTCTCCCTTATGCAAGTGAATTAATATGCCAGGCCATCGATGTGTACGTCCAAGCTGATACAATCATCTCTGAAGTACAACTACCCTTGAAAAGTGTTATATTTTGCCTACATTGTTCCCTGTTTGTTGCAAGGTGTGCAAGGCAGCGGATTGATATTACCTCGGCTACCTAGCCTTGACGTTAGGTTTTGCCTTATCCCACTAATAGGCTAGGCTCTGTCTAGTTAGGCTCTGTCTATCGTCATATTAGTCAAACAACTAACCTGAGCAAGGTAATATTCCGCTGCTGCTGAGAAAGTAGTCCCTCAAAATGTAATGTTATCATGGCGATTCAAGGGTAGTTTTTCTTTTACGATGTTTTTTTAATCAACACCGATGACCTGGCATATTAATGTATTTGCCTAAAGGAGACTGCAGGGTGGGTAAGACTGTTTTTATTGCCAGGCTAGCACTGTCCACTCACTTGCGTTAGCCTAGCACCAGCGAACTCAGCTGATAGAAGGACTGGATGAAATGAGTTGAAAACGGTCTCCAATGACAGATATCACTCAGGCTTACTTGGAAATGAGGTTTAACATCGAAAATTCTGAACCACCCCTTTAAGTACCATGGGTACATTTGGTGATTTTTTCCCGATTTCTTTGAGACCTAAGTGCACGGCCTCTTGTTGAATTGACGTGGAATGACCCCATAGGGCTATGTAAATGGGCAGGAGATGCATGCATTTCTATAGCATGAGAGTGCAGGCACACAAGCACACACAGGTACTCACACACACAAACTCGCGCAAACATATGGACACAAACATGTTCACGCACGCAAGCACAAACACACCCATGTGCATGCACGCCCACATACACATATAAAAAACACACACACGCTATTACAAATTGAGAGAATTATGCAGGACTGGGCAGCGGTCATATTTTGTATACTCTTTGTGGTACATCTACTCATGTACCATTGCACTACATAATATGTGTCATTGTTTCAGGTGACTCCATTTTGGGAGCAAATAAATGGATGCTGTCTGTGGAGGGAAAGGCTCGCTTGTGTTCACCCTGCGATTCCAGTTTCTTGACTGCCCTGTCCGTTTTCTTTGCATCTTTCTATGTCCTCAACATTGAATATCCACAGGAGGCAGCCACATCTTTGGGATTCATCCAGCGGTAAGGGGTTTCACACTCTCCTATACACTCTCTTACACACTTGCTCACAGGAGTATTTTAAAAATGTGTCCAAACACATATAAGCCCAATTGCCTCACTTCCTGTTGGGCTTGGCTAATGGTATGTATATAAAAGTTGTTTGTCTTAGTGATCCCTACAACCCTACCAAATGTGTGTGTAGCTGAAACTATATGCAGAGTACATGACTCCATGACATAAGGGGGCGGCAAGTGTGACTACTATGCTATTACGCTAATTAGCAAGCTTAAAACTCAAAATTCAGCTTGGTAAACAAAATATTTTGGAATCAGCACCTTCAAATCATGGGAAATAGCATGTTTACCAACTTGCATTCCTGGCATTAAATAGAAGTTTTTTGTTTCAGATTTTTTGACAGTAGACAGTAGTCTTACACCTGTTTCCTTCTCTTTTCACTACAGTGAAGAAGACTCCAGTCTACGAATGGTGAACACATTCCCATCGCCCGGTCGGTTGGTGGGTGGGGTAGGGGGGTGTTGCTATGGTTCTAATGTTAAAGGGGGAGGGTGTTGCTATGGTTCTAATGTTAAAGGGACCTAAGGACATTCTTGTGGAGAATACACTCCCAGTGCCTATCTCTGTTGTTTTGTTGCTATGGTTCTAAAGTTAATGTCAATTTGCCTATGCTACCCGCGAGTAGGCCTAGCCTAATCTAAAATCTTACACAGCTAAAATCCATATTTTATTTTATTTTAAAGAGTTAGAACAAATGCAGGCTAAGCGTTTTGCAGATAGACGTCCTCTGTTCCTTCTCTCAGATATTCGAACATTAAGTGCAGCTTCTTTGCATCACAGTGTTTTAAGGGAGAAAATCTGTGTGATAAGGACCCAAAGTTAAAAGTTGGAATGTTGGAGCAGGATTTTGATACGTTCTTGCAGGCCGGAGAAAACAACTTACTAGTTGTAGCTTCCGGGGGCATCCAGTTAGGGGGTATGTAGCTATCTGTGCAATTACAAAGTTTTCAATGCTTAGTTTTAAATGTTGGAACTGTCATTATACTATAAACAAAGTGTGGGGCTATTTTGAGTCTTTCTACGGTTTAAAACAACTATTTGGCTAACACCTACTGTGGCTGGATGCCCCTAGAAGCTACAATTAGCAAGTGGTTCTCTCCGGCCTGCAAGAACGTATCAAAATCCTGCTCCTGGCAAGTGTTTTTATGATGTTACAATATACTTTGGGTCCTTATCACACCAACTTTCTCCTTTAAAGACAACTGATACTAGACTCCCTGGAATTAATTTCAGCAGTTTGGGATGTCATGCAATTGCCATGCAGTCAATCTATATATTGTAGCCTCTTTCCCTCTAGTGCTTCAGGGCTCTCACTCTCACTGTTCCACCAGAAGCATTTCATATGAAATGTTTACATTTTATTTCATGCATTATTCTGAAGTGAAACTATTTGGTATAAATTATTTTGCAAATGAGCAAATGACAAAATTAGAGGATATTTACTGACTCAGGACATTAAAGGATGGCTCCGGAGTTAATTCAAGCATAGCCTTGTTGAATGAGCCTGCTAAATGCACTAGTTAGCAACTGGAACAAAATTGTTTTTGAACAGCATAGACTGAACGTGAATGTGAAACGCTTTACATTGATTCAAAGATACGGTTTCGAATAATCAGTTTCGAATAATCATTTAGCAGGCTCGTTCAACAGGGTATGCTTGAATTCACTCCAGAGCTATCCTTTAATAATGAGGGCCTAATTGTTGGTTATATCTTATTTTGTTCATCCCTCTAGTAGCCTATGTTATAGAAAGCAGAACTACTAAATTTAATCAATGAAAGAATCAAAGAATCAAAATGACTGTAGCCTGATAGATCGACTGTTGGTTGATAATGAAATCTAGCCATTAAAAACAATTTTGTACCGTTGCATCCCTAGTTCTAATGTACACTCCCAGTGCCTATCTCAGAGGAGTATGTTTGTTATTTTGTTTTTGTTTTGTTGTTGTATGTTAAGTTTTTTTTGGAAAGTAGACATATCTGTGTGTGGTGCCTGTTTTGTGTTCAGTAAGGCTAATGTTCTCTCCATATATATATTTTTTTTTTTTTTGAGAGAGAGCAGATGCCTGCCTTTCTGTGTGTGTGTGTGTGTGTGTGTGTAATCTATGTAGTCTATGTAATCTCCATATTGTTTTTTTGTTTGTTTGAAGAACAGGTGTGTGTGTGTGTGTGTGTGTGTCTGTGTGTGTGTGTCAGACATCAGTATTTGAGAAGTTTTTTCTTCAAATAAATTGTAAATCTTTAATCTCTCTGTCTTTGTATTTCTGTACTTTAGATGTTTTTGAGTAATGAAGAATTGCTGTAAATGAAAATGAAAGCAGACAATATTACTGTATAAATTGCAGTAGTTTATGTTGTTACTGTATCTAGTTATTACAGCAATCCCTGTGCTTACTGTCATTTTTACAGTATGCATTAAAATTACTGTATATATTACAGCATAATTAACACTACTGTAGTCAGTTGTTAGAGTAATCCTTCTGGATACTGGGATTTGTTTTACAGTATGCATAACAATTACTGTATTAATTACAGCATCAATACCACTACTGTTGTTAGTGTTACAGTATTTTGCATTAGTACTGTGATCTAATTCACAGTTTCGTTACTGTAGAGTGAATTACAGCAAATTACAAGCTAATTGCTGCCAGCCAGTTGCTGTACATTTTACATTAAATTTTTTTACAGTGTATGTTATGGATCTTCCTGTTGCTCATCCCCCTCTTCAAACTCAGAATCAGAATTTTCAGAAATGTGATCCTCACATTCTGAAATGTCTTCATCTGTGTCACTGTCTACAAGACCCTCTGTCTCCTCAAGTATTAGTTGTAAGGCAGACTGAACAGAATATCTCTTAGCCATTTTCATCTGTTGTAGTATGAAACCACGTTGAGAGATTTATAGTCAGATCCCTAAGATTGGTTCCCACAAGACAGAGGGAAAAATGCGTGGAAATGTGGGTGCAGACAGTGTTATGCTGGGGATACACTGTACGATATTTTCGAAAGTTTGACGCAGCACCAGCTCAAACTGTACGATTAATTCGCAGGGGTTAAAAGTGTATTGCTCATCGTTGATGTTCTTATGCTGTGCGATCTCATATTTGGCCACGCCGCAAGTGCTCACACTGCGCAAGTGAATTAGGAACACAAAACTCAAAATTATGGGAAGAAACCACTAAGAACAAGTCCTCCTGTCTGTTTGCGCTCTTCCTGTGTAGAAAAATAAATGCATGGGGTATGCACAGGACTGGGCTTTGTTTCATGTGGCACAGAAAGTGAATTCAGCATTTTATCTAAAGTTTGCTGATTTATGCACCAACTTTTATTAAAGCAAACAGGTTCTTTTTGGTTTAGTCCACTTGTCGCCATGGTTTCGGTACACTATCACTTTACCAACCGTATTCGAGCAGGCTCAGAGAGCAAAAAGCATTAAGTAAATAAGGCAATCTTGTCGTGGCTGTGCTTAAACTGTGCGAACACCCTCACGAGGGACGACAGAATATCAAAAGAAAGCATCCGCCGCATGCGACTACCCAATGACAGATACGCGAATGGGATGGCTATCATGATTCAACAGCAATGGGATATGTTTGCTATGGGTGCATATGGTGTGTGTGTGTGTGTTTTAGGCTGGTGTAGTTTGCTTTGTGTGTGGTCGAGGCTGCTGTAGGATGTGGGGGCAATGGCATATGTTTGCTGTATGTGTGAGTGCATGTGGTGTGTGGGGATGTATTCTGTCTGGTGTAGAGGGTGGGATAGGTTTGTGTGTGTGTGTGTGTGTTCTAGGCTGTCGTGGGATGAGAGGGAAAGGGGGCAGTGGGGTATGTTTGCTGTGTGTGTGTTCTAGGCTGGGGTGGGATGAAGAGAAGGGGGCAATGGGATAAGTTTGCTGTGTGTGTGTTGTAGAGTGATGTAGGATGGGGGTAGGGTGTGGGATAGGCGTTTGCCTTGTGTGTGTGTGTGTGTGTGTGTGTGTGTGTGTGTGTGTGTGTGTGTTCTAGACTGGTGTGGGATGAGGAGGGAGGTAATGAGGTACAGTATGTGTGTGTATGTGTTTGTGTGCGTGTGTGTGTGTGTGTTCTAGACTGGTGTGGGAGGTACCACTGGGATGCTGGCTCCCTTGCAGGGGACTGTGGGAGGAACCGCGGCCCCAAAGGATTGTGGGTATTTATGTCAGAGAGCATTGTGGGTATTTATATCAGCACATTTGTCATCCACCCATTGTCTTCTTCTCTCCCCTCCTCCTCCTCCTCCTCCCTTCTTCACTCTCACTTTCTCCTTTCATCTCTACTTCTTTTGTTCTTTCTTTTCAACCCTCAATGTATCACTGATGTCTTTCTTTGTTTTCATCTTTCCTTTATTATGCAATGTCAGTGCCACTTGATATGGGGCTAAAAATATCATATTGATGATGATGAAGATGGTGATTAATTATGCTACAGCTGATGAGACTTGATGATAATAATATTGTTGATGATGAGGAAGATGATTCATTAACTACACTGTGAAAAAGAATTTTGTAATGGTTACTTGAAAAATGTATGGAAACACATTGCCTCAAATGAGTTAAGTAAATATGACTTTTCTTTTTTCTCTTTACTTTTCCATGCAAAGTACTTTGAACTTGAAAAAGAAGTTATACTTAACTCATTTGAGGCAACGAGTTTCCACACATTTTTCAAGTAACCATTACAAATTCTTTTTCACAGTGTAGTTGATGAAGATGATGATGACAGTGACAATAAAGTTGGTGTTGACAATGATGAAGATGGCAACACATATAAGAGCCACACAGCATTGCTGCCTCAGCAGGAGAGCAGCACAAAGAAGGAGGAGTAGGAAGAGGAGTCATCTTCATCATCGTGACAGCTGTGTTCCTACTGTGTGTGAGTCTGAAACAATAGTGGGCAACAGGACTTATGCCTTTTTTTTTTTTTTAAGTTCTCAAACCACCTCCAACACATGCACACACACACACACACACACACACACACACACACACACACAACATGAATACATCATAAGCACATCTCCAGGAGTCTAAACTACTGTCAGTGGCCCGCTGGAATCCCTCATTGGACCCTCATTGTCAGCGGCACAGTCCAGCATCTGTCCATCTATTTTCTGACAAATCCACTTCTTTTCAGTTTCAGAGCCACCTGCCAAAATTACTGTAACATATTTTTCATCACGTCACCTGTTTAGTCCTCACCATGGATCTGTACAGGTGACCATTATTTGATAAAAATGTTGCCAAGATGTAAAACATCTCTGTAAGATGAAACAACGGAGTCACAAAAGAACATAATTTCCTGAAAGACACAATTATATGTAATGTCAAAAGACGATGAAATGATTAGGCTAAGAAACAAATCCGGAGTCTACTATCAAGTCAGCGTACCACTAATCCTTGCTAATTTTGATAATCCACGCTATTTTAATTGAAAGTTCAGTTCCATTACTCTCACCTCAGCTGAGTTGCTTGAGTAACATACTGTATACTCCTCTAAATACTGCTCTAAATACTCCGTCCTAGTTGTGTACTACATGCCCTGAATCCTAAAGAGAACAAATACAGGTAATCCAGATCATTTTAACAATAACAAATTTGTGATGTGCATTTATATTTTGTACAACTTGTCCTGTGATTGTGTGTTCATGTCCCGTTAGTCTGTGACCCTCTTAAGAGTCAGGAAGAGAGAATCTGTCACCATTGTTTGTTAAGTGATTTTGGAACACTATTTCTATATGAATTGTAATGGCAATGAAGATTATTCAATTGGGGAGAGAGAGAGAGAGGGAATGAAAGTGTGTATGAGAGTGGGACAGACAGAGAAGAGGTGTGTGTGTGAGGGAGAGAGACAGAGAGAGAGAATGAGACTGTGTATGAGAGAGAGTGAGCAATAAAGAGAGAATGAGGGAGAGTGTTTGTGTGAGAGAGAATGAGACTGTGTGTGTGTGGGGAGAGAGAGAGAGAGCAATAAAGAGAGAATGAGAGAGAGTGTTTGTGTGAGAGAGAATGAGAGAGTGTGTATGCCTTGAGTGTCCCCTGCATTATCCCAGTGCAGTCTAAAGGACCATCATGAATAATGAATCTGAGTCTCACCATCAGAGCTTTGGAGCTTCACACGCACACACACACACACACACACACTGGAGAATGCCCACACACATACACACTGGAGAATACACACACACATGGATAAAGGGGGAACAGAAAGACAGAGGGAAGGGAGGATGGTGGGATAGAGTGCAGGAAAAATGTAGAGAGGGAGAAAGAGAACATAGATAGAGAGAGAGAAGGAGAGAGGGATAGGGGAGTGGAAAAAAGGAGAGCAATATACAATATAAGACAGAGAAGGGACCACTTGAACAAGGAGAAAGGGAAGGAAACAAAACAGGGGGTAGAGTGATGGAGGATGGAGAGAGTAAGAGCAGAAAGACAAGAGAAAAAGTGGAGAAAAAATAGAATGATGTAGAAGGAAAGGATGGAAGGAGAGAAGAAATGTGTGTGTGTGAGCATGTTTGTTTGTGTGTGAGTGAGAGATGACAGGAAAAGAAAAGTAAGCAGAGGGAAGTGTGTGTGTGTGTGTGTTTGTGTGTGAGGGAGAGAGCGAGAGATGACAGGAGAGGAAGAGTAAGCAGAGGGAAGTTTGTGTGTGTGTGTGTGTGTGAGAGAGAGAGAGAGAGAGTGAGAGATGACAGAAGAGGAAGAGTTAGCAGAGGGAAGTGTGTGTGTGTGTGTGTGTGTGTGTGTGTGAGAGAGAGAGAGAGAGAGTGAGAGATGACAGGAGAGGAAGAGTTAGCAGAGGAAAGTTATTCAGCCAAACTTAAAGCTCTGACTTATTTATGGATTTCCTGCTGCCCAAATCTCACACAGACACTGGGAGTGTCTCTCTCTCTCTCTCTCTCTCTCTCTCTCTCTCTCTCTCTCTCTCTCTCTCTCTCTCTGTATGTGTGTGTGTGTGTGTGTGTGTGTGTGTGTCTCTCTCTCTCTCTCGCTGTGTATGTGGGTGAGTTATTTATGTGTTCCCTGCTGCCCAAATTTCATACAGAGACTGAAAAAGTGTCTCCAGCAACCACACACACACACACACACACACACACACACACACAGAGAGAGAGAGAGAGAGAGAGAGAGAGAGAGAGAGAGACTCATAGACAAGGCCTGTGTTTATTTACACTCATACTTTACCTCACCTGTGTTTTGATACACTTTGTGGGTCTTTGGTCTGGCCTTTGCACTCAACCTTTATCTCATAGACAAGGCCTGTGTTTGCACTGAGAGAGTAATTGTGTGCAGTATGTAAACACACATTACACTGCCTGATGAAAGAAAGAAAGCATGCTCATAACATAGCATCTTTCCGTGTGTGTGTGAGTGTGTGTGGGTGTGTTCAATTCAGGTAAGATGGAACACTGTTTACGATATAGTCTAAGCGAATTAGCCCAAAAAAGGGTCAAAGGTGGAAGTAAATATAGCCAAAGCATATTTTGTATAATTTGAAGCAGAATTTTCTGTAGATTAAGAATTTGGGGTGCCTGCAGCACCAATTTGTACCGGGAAAAAATTATAGGGCTTTGAATAGGCCATGGTATAATGATTATTATATAGGTCTGAATAGGGCTATTTTTTTTCCTTTGGTCCTATCAAAATAAAACTTTATATAATGAAAGTACCCATGTAAAGTAGCATTTTTTGTATTACAAGTTTTCCTGAAAAATAATTTTAATATGCTAATGAGCTATACGCTAGTCAAATTAGCCCCAAATGCACCCTTATACATGGATAGTGAAGAGATTAAGAGGGTGGGACCTGTCTCAATTCACTTTAAATGACACCCTGTGCATGTAAGCTTTCAGAAAAGGCATAAGGGGTAGAATAGCTTTCTCTCAACGCCTCAGCTCCAAATACATTGGCTATACACCAAAATCACCAATACCCGCTGACCTATAAATGGGTATCAAGGGGAGGAAGGTGGTGGAACCTGTCTAAATTTATGTTTACTGAGATCCTAAAGCTCCCTGCCTTCAAGAAAAGTATTACTTGTCAAGGTTTATTACTGTCTAATATATTCCATAGGCACTTTTGTCCAAGAAATGCCCATATTTTTTAATATTCCACCAAAATAGGCATAAGCTTTAAAATAATAAAGGGGGTAGGATGTGGAAAAGATTTTGCAGGTGGAATCCTGGGCATATAAGCTTTCAGAAAATATATAGTTTATGGGGTCTAATATGTTTCCCCTACATGCCACTGGCCTAAATGTCACCAAAAATGGCCAATTTTTCAAATGCCAAATTTCTTAATTTTTGGGATTTATTGTAATGAGTAGGGTGGAGCATACCTCAATGGCAAACACATCATGCTATGTAATATCCTGAAGGTGTTTGCTTTCAGAAAATGTATAGGATGTATGGTGAAATTAGTCCTCCTTCATGCTTCAGGCCAAAATGTAGTAGTAGTACAAAATCCACCCGAATCCCATTCATTTGGACTAATGGTCCACTCAAAGCTCAATAACTTTTTTCTGGAAAATCTTGGCTCTGCAGGCACCTGATATCCTAAATCTACATAAAATTGCGGTTCAATTGATACCAAATATGCTTTGGCTATATTTACTTCCACCTTCAACCCTAATTCGCTCAGACTAATAGGGATGTATTCAGTTTTGTAGTGTGTGTTTGTGCGTGCGTGTGTGTGTGTTTATGTATTTGAAACCAGAGAGAGAGAGAGAGAATGAAAGAAAAGGAAGTAAGGAAGTCATTTGTATGAAGTGTCAGTCCTCCTCTCCCCATTGCTCATTGGCACAGCAGACAGACTGTCTTTTTCTGCTGATCGCTGTGTTTCAAAGAGTCTCCAGTGAACAGTCTCTCTCTCTTTCATTCTCTCTATTTCTCTTTCTTTCTCTCTCTCTCTCTCTCTCTCTCTCTCTCTCTCTCTCTCTCTCTGTCTCTATCTCTCTCTCTCTCACACACACACACACACACACACACACACACACACAAACACACACATACACTATATTTGGTTCCAGGGAGAGGAGTTCATTTGTATTAATCTGTTTATGTGTTTGTCTGTCTGTTTGTGGAACACACACACACACACACACACAGTGGAATGAGGCTACCATCTGACAGGTGGGTCGATTAAAAGACAATAAAAAGAACACGAGAGAACAGAAGAGGAGAGAGGGATGGCGGGGGCGATAGAGGGAAAGAGGGATAGAGGATGAGAGAGAGGGAGAGTCAGATGAAGGATGGGGAGGACAAGCAGACACACAACAGAATGGCAGACAGGTAGATACACAGGCACAAGCTTCTACACACACACACACAAACACACATATTTACGGGTGGGTACATGCGCATACCGTACATACAGGCAGATACACCGGCATGGGACGATACACACACACATACACCGTCAGATACATACACACACACACACACACACAGGCGCTTACACACACAGGCAGGGGTAGCTATACACACCTATGCAGACAGATACACACACACACAGGCACAGACGTGTACACGCACACACACAGGCATGAGTGTGTGCACACACATGCAGATACACACACACACACACACACACGCACACACTAATAGCCACAGAGACACACACACACATATCTAGACGAAGGTGACACTGTATGAAATACACAACCACACAGACACACACACACACACACACACATAGAGGCAAAGGGAAACATATACACACACACACACACACACACACACGTTCAGCAGGTCAACAGAAGAATGGATTAATGGAAGAGACCGAGAAAGGCAGACACGTGTCATAGAGCCCAACCACTCTGTCTGTTTGTGTGACTGCCTGTGTGTGTGTGTATCTTTTGTCCTATTATGTCTGATCTAGTTTGATCTAATTTAAAAAGCTTTTTTCATTGTTTCATTGTGTCCCCTAGTCACAGTCTCGTGTCAGCCTGTCTCTGTTTGCCTGCCTGTCTTATTGCCTGTCTGTCTGTGTCAGTCAGTCTGTCTGTCTGTCTGTCTGTCTGTCTGTCTGTCTGAAACGTGTCCTAGAATGTAGATGGATAGGGCAAAGAGAGAAAGCCATTTACACCAGGGCTTTATTAAAACTCTCACGTGTGTGTGTGTGTGTGTGTGTGTGTGTGTGTGTGTGTGTGTGTGTGTGTGTGTGTGTGTGTGTGTGTGTGTGTGTGTGTTGTCTGAAACAAGGCCATGTCAGACACTCACCTGATCTCACCTGGGCTTAGATATGACCCAACCTAATGGATGAGCACTCTGGTACTGGGATATAGCCATTAGCCATTTCACTTAGTCTCTCTCTCTCTCTCTCCTCTGTGTGTGTGTGTGTGTGTGTGTGTGTGTGTGTGTGTGCGTGTGTGTGTGTGTTTGAGAGAGAAAGAGAGAGCTATCTGTCTCAATGTGTGTGTGTGTGTGTGTCCCAGGAGACCTCAGAGAGCATTTGAACTTGTGTGTGTATACCTTTGTGGAGATGAGAGATAGACTGTGTGTGAGTGTGTGTGTGTGTGCGCACACTGGTTTTGTGATGAGAGATAGACTGTGTGTGTGAGTGTGTCATTGGGTGTGTATGTGTGTGCGCGCACGATCCTCAGGATACCTCAGAGCATTTTCATTTGTGTGTTCACTTTTGTGGAGACGAGAGATAGACTGTGTGTGTGAGTGTATGTGTGCGCGTACATGTGGTGTGTGTGCACACACTGGTTTCGTGATGATGAGAGATAGACTGTGTGTGTGAGTGTCATCATGTGCGTGTGTGTGTGTGTGTGTGTGTGTGGTGCAAGTGCGCACACTTGTTTTGTGATGGTGAGTGATAGAGTGAGTTATTTTGTGTGTGCGCACACACTTTCGTTAGTGAGTGATACAGTGTGTGTGTGTGTGTGTGTGTGTGTGTGTGTGTGTGTGTGTGTGAGTGGTTTGCAAAGTGAATAGGCAGGACTGGAGAGAGCTGATTCCTATTGTAAGCAGTAGAATGGCGGGTTAGGTGAGTGGTTGCCAGGGAACTCAGAGACGGTGGTTGCTAAGGATCTCAACAAGTTTACTAAAGACAAAAGGTCCATGTAGAGATGGAGACACATAGAAACATAACACACACACACACACACACACACACACACACACACACACACCACACACACACCACATATCACTGTACTGGACTGAGGGTTCACACACACACACCTCTAAAAATCTTCTCTGAGTTTTCCTCACATGAAAAATCTGGAGAGTGATGTTGCCATGGTGACAGATGTGTCAGTGCCCTCCCTCCCCTTTAGAGGGAGCTGTTGCTTGTCTGTGCAGATGGACAGATAGACAGACAGATAGATAGATAGATAGATAGATAGATAGATAGATAGGAAGACAGAGAGATAGAAGAAGAGAGAGAGAGAGAGAGAGAGAGAGAGAGAGAGAGAGAGAGTGTAAGACAGACAAAAAAAAAAAACAGACAGACATACTGGTCCAGACTGCCCAAAGAAAGATAGACAGACAGATAGACAGACAGAACCAGACTGGCCACAGGCACACAGACATACAGACAGACAGAGAAACAGACAAGTCCAGACTGCCCACAGACAGACAGACAGACAGACAGACAGCCCAGTGAGTGGTGCAGACATGTCTACCCTGGTGCTGTCTAGCCACTGAGATATGAGTCCTCCCTGAAGACTGGAGATAGCTGGAGCTGCTCTTTAAGCTGTGGTGCTCAGCAACCACATGACTGACTTTAGAACTCTGCCCTGATTGGATGGTCACTAATGATCATGTGTCTGCTAAATAATTACAGTTATACAGAATGAATGAATGAACGAATGAAATGTTGAATGGAGTAAGTAAGTAAAAAATATATCAATAAAACATTTGCCAGTATGGCTTTTTGTCAGCCTATGAAATATGTATATTTACAGTACTGTATGAATGAATGTATATTATGCACTGTACAGTATGTGCATGTGAGTGTGTGTGTGTGTGTGTGTGTGTATGCGTGTGTGTGTGTGTGCGCGTGTGTCTGTATGTGTGTGTGTGTGTGTGTGTGTTTGTGTGAGTGTGTGTGTGAGTGAGTGTTTTGCATTAGTAGGCATGCCAAAGCAATTCTTTGGAACATGCTACATGGAATCAGAGCTCTGAAAGTAACCCTGTGTGTCATCCTGAGTTCATGGGATTTAACCTGCCAGGAAGCTGCCTCTTTAATTCCGATAAACAGACAGACATTAATAGTATTTAATGCTCATGTCACACTATCTACAATCCCAGCAGTGTTGTTAACATAGTTAGCATCTAATGAATCTAATGAATGAATTACTGTTAAATAACAGCCGGCTCACAGTAGCCTGCTAACAATACTAACAATATACATAGATAGATATAAGCCTTTATCAGATATTCTGGAAATGTATGGCACTCATCAGCATTCTAAGACAGGACACTGCTGTATGTGTTTTACTTATTTATTTCAAATTCAAAATGGCCTACATCTGCTGGCCTACAAAGTGCTCATTGGATCTGCACCTACCTATTTGAGTACACTGTTAAAGTCTAAGGTCGCTCTTGGCCAACTCCGGATATCAAAGGAACGCCTTTTGGCTGTCCCAATCCCAATCCAGACTCTTTTCTTGAGTCTTTCCACGCTGGCACAACCAGAGCAGGGGCGTC
>JAODXP020007563.1:0-77335 GCA_027497455.2 Sardinella longiceps | reverse complement strand
TGGTGCATTTCCACTACGGGGTAAAACTCCGGTGTCTGGAGTAAAGCCTCGGACTTGTGCCAGTGGGCTTTTCTTCGCCCCGCCTCATCCATTATTTTCTTATATCGGGACACCTCGGCGGCCTCATTTTAAAAGAGAAAATGTTAATATTAAAATCCATATTTGAGGGGCCCAAAAAATATTTTGTCATAGGGCCCAAAATTTCTAGCAGCACCCCTGAGTGGAACAAAATAATTTGGAACAGCATAGACCGAACGCGAACGCAGAAACGAACAAGCACTTTACACTGAATCTATAGAACCTCATTATTCAAAACCAAAAGTAAGAAAAGTGCTTTGCGTTCGTGTTCAGTCTATGCTGTTTCAAATTAATTTGTTCCACTCGCTAACTAGTGCATTTCGCAGGTTCGTTCATCAGACCTGTGCTTGAATTCACTCCGGAGCTATCCCTTAAAGCTGTAACTCACATTGGGGTAATATGCGACAAATAAACTTCCATGTATCCTTGTTTTCCTGGAAATGCACACTCCTGTAATGAAATGAGTTCCAATCCCCTAGCTAGTCACATCGTGTCGCATACATTTCTATACTATTTTTCTCCAATTCTCCACCACCTCTCCATCCAGTTCTTCCAGACATAATTAACTCAAATAATAAGGTCAGGTCAGGTCTTAGCAAAGGCCGCAGACAGAGCCTTCCATTACTATCAACCGGCTGTGGAGAACAGACTGAATGACAGTTTTTTGCCATTGATAATTCATAGGTTATTTTATTACCACCTTTTTGCATGGACAACGATGAGTGTGAGAAGTGTTTCAGAATGAAACATAAATGACAACATAAAGCCATATAAACATTATCAACATCAATTGGGTTTTGTCTTGAATATGATTGAAGAATTGAAGTGTCCATCGTTATATCATTATTTAGAAATAACTAAAATCCTCATTTGTATTGAGAAATCCGTATCACAAATTTGAGGAGGGTAGCTGTGTTGTCTTGTTTGTCCTTCATGAGATTAACAATTAGCTCTTCATCATTAAACCTTTTATCAGTTTTAGTAGGACATTTTGTCCCGTCAATGAATGGTTAAATATTTATTGCCTTGTACAAAGACCTTTCGTATTTTAATTGAGCTGTGAGGAATTCCCCTCACAAAGTTTATAATGTATTGATTGATGAGGGGAATTCCTTCCAGAGGGGATTTCCTTCCAAAAATGGACTTGAATGACTTCTTTGAACATTATTCAAAGAAGTCATTCAAGTCCATTTTTACACTGAGGCCCTCAGATAAAACAATTAGTCTGGTCTACTTGAGGCACAGTTAATTATTAGTATATTTGCCTTTACAGACAGTACGAGGAGCACTCAGGGGCAATTATTGAAATCATTACCTAAATGTGTGCGTTCAGACCACCAGCGATAAATTGCCAAGAGTCGCCAAAGACTCCCAAGAAACATCGCTTGAGCACAGCGTCCAAAACGGCAAATTTGCCCATGACGTTAGCATCCAAACGTTAATCCTGCTTCTCTATTGGCATCTCACCAGTAAATCGACATTCTGATTGGTAATCGCCCAACCGCATCATAGCTCATTACATAAAGTTAACCGAAGTTTAACTTGATTTTATCGCCCAAGTTTCGTCGCCCAAGTCGCCTGCCGCTTTTGTCGCCCAAATCGCCGGTCTCAATACAAAGTCAATTACTTCCGTCGCCCATGTCGCCTGAATCGGTCTCGGTCTGTACACACAGTAAGTTGAAGTATGCAGTGTATACGCCCTCCCAGTGACGTAACACTTTCAGCGTTGCTGTCGTTGGTCTGGCCAGCTACAATCTAAAAAGATTTTCTGAGTTCCCGAAAAATATTGAACTCCACCCCCTTGGTCGGGAACCAATCAACTTTGAGCAGCTTCTGTCCTGTTCAAGCAGTTCCCATCGCGTCATATATGTCAGAGGAAAGATAGGTGTGATTGGTTTTGCTTTGGCACAGCATTTTCTAACATTGACAAGTAGCAAACCGAGGCATTTGAGGGAGGCGGGTCAACCATGAGTTTTGAGAAACCATTGCTGCACATAACATAACAGGCTCTTGGTCAAACCAAAGTCTCGCAGAGCTTTGAAAGTCGATGGCAATCAGGCAAGCAGTTTATATGCACATTGCACATGTATGTAAACATGCATGCAATGTCGAATTTCGTTGTTCAATAGGCTAATACAGACACTTATTTGTTGTAGTTGACAATGCAGCAGGTTCCAGACCTTTAAAAAGTCAAAACAACCTTGGCAATGTCATACATCAAGGGGCAGGGCAATTGATTCAATCCGGATAACCCCTTTTATCACCGCCATGGCCAAATATTTTTGTTGTGAAAGATGCCAGAACCTTTGGTCATGGCTTTATTATGGCTTATCAGAACTTTATTGCTCACCAGAATTGCTTACCAGCACTTATTCTACTTCAACCTTCCAACTTTCATTTTCACTTGTTTCTGGATGTCTATATATACACACCTGTAAACTGTAGACTAGAGCTGCACACTGCTACTTAACCAACTTTTGTATGCAAGGTAGGCCATGATACTTTAAATTATACGTACTTTTGCTCTCTTACTCTTTTTGGACAGGTGCATCAGAAAAGGTCACCAACTTTAAGCAAGACACAAACTGCAGCACACTGTTGTCATTTGCAGAAAATTTACATTGCAACATTTCGGTCAGATGACCATTAACCATCATCAGGCAGAAATTGAGGAGAGTGTGTACTGTAGGTGCTTGCTTCATGCTTCAGGCCATGGTACTTCATGGTATCAGTAGGAATTGGCTGATTTAATTCACTAGTTATTCCTATTCCTTTGCATTGACGCTTACTTTAAAGAGACCCTATGCAGGATCCGGTGGCGTCATCCAGTAAGCTAAGAACCAAACAAAGCAGTTATTAAGCGTTTCTGCCAATAATCCTCCATTTAGAATTGCGTAGTCGATGGAGAACACCGCTAACAAAATGTATCGACAGTTGAATTCGGAACATGTAATTTATCAATTCCAGTGAGTTCTAGGCAATTTATATAAAGGTGTAATGAATAGAAAACGTCCAAATTTTACCTAAATGTTGCAAGTGGTGGCTTTAAAGCCTTTCAACAAACTATAGCCTAACTACAGTATGACAATGTTGGAGATATAGGTACTTTTTCATGTTACAATTCTTAATGGAGATCAATTCTCTCAGATTTCACTGACGCAAAGAGGCTCAAGCAAGATGGCACAATCAGAAGGTGTCTTCCACAACCACTATGATGAACGAATCCGCCCATTGATAGACGTTATCGACTCCTTGCGTATGATTGGCATCGATCAGGATTTGGATCTGCCAGCAATAGCAGTGATTGGAGACCAGAGCTCAGGGAAAAGCTCCGTGTTGGAGGCACTATCTGGAGTGGCTCTACCCAGAGGGACTGGTGAGATGCTGTGAATTATGTACCAATTCTTACTTTTATGAGTGTAAATAATACATTTTTACATGATGGTTCTTTTTGTTTCAGGGATCGTTACCCGTTGCCCACTGGAGCTGAGGTTAAGGAAGTTGAGGCCAGGAGAGAAATGGAAGGCGACTATCAAATATGCAGGAAAGACGACTGATTTTGATGACCCATCACTGGTGGAGGACTATGTGAAAGCTGGTGAGAAAAATTATTGCCAAAGAGGCCAATAACACCATAAGATAACACAATTTTTATTTTGATAACACACAGCTCCAGTTGTTACATATTAACTTTACCAATTTGTCAATTGCAAGCCTAAAATTTACAACATATTGATGTGGTGGCTAATTTGATTTTGTCTCCTCGAATCTCTCCCAAAGCCCAGGATGAGTTGGCAGGAGAGGGCGTTGGGATCAGCAGCACTCTGATCCATCTGGAGATTATGTCTCCTGATGTCTGTGATCTCACTCTCATTGACTTGCCTGGAATCACCAGAGTTCCAGTGGAAGGACAACCAGACGACATCTCAGACCAGGTGAATGAGTTGGGAATTCTGGGAATATTGGGAATTTTAGGAAACACATTTTCAAAAATGTTTACTGAATCTAGGCTCATATAAAATGTTTTGTTGTTGTTGTTGTTGTTTGTTGTAGATTAAAAGACTCATATTACATTTCATTGAGAAGAAGGCCACTATAAACTTAGTGGTAGTTCCATGTAATGTTGACATAGCTACAACTGAAGCTCTCCGAATGGCCCAAGAAGTGGATCCACAAGGAGGAAGGACGCTGGGTGAGAATAATAAGAGGCTAAAACAATCTCTTTTCTATAGGCAGTTTCCATTATTTATTATGTAAGTTTTAAGGTCAATTTACGAAATTTGTAGTCACCTTGAAGCTTATTATCAGTTTTAATTAAGATTCAGTGATTAACAAATGTTTAACAACATTATTATAGGGGATGTTGGTGAATGAGGCCCTCAGTTATGACATTTTTTACATTTTATTAAATTCACAGCCATTCTGACGAAGCCAGACCTTGTGGATCATGGAACTGAAAGAAATGTGTTAGCCATCGCTTTAAACAAAGTGATCCCACTCAGTAAGGGGTACATTATGGTGAAATGCCGGGGGCAGCAGCAAATTCATGACAGGGTTTCCCTTGCTGAGGCTACTCGCCTGGAGACAGAGTTTTTCAAACAACACAAGTATTTTGGGCAAGTTGTTTTCTTGACGACTCTTTAACCCCATACAGACACAGCAATCTACCTGACATTTCTAAATGGTTTCTGTTGTGTTCTGCTCATCTTGTTAAATATATACAATATTATCCTATATTATCCATAATATTATTGTCAATAATATTATCAATATTACCCACAGTTGCCTCCTAAATGATGGAAAAGCCACAACTCAGCGCCTCTCTAGTGCGCTAACACATGAGCTGGTGTGTCATATCAAAGTGAGTAGTGTTGCAGAAAACTGTCATGCTTCTTTGTTAACTACATGTATGGCATCAGTTAAGGTGGATGGATAAGTCAGTGTAATTTAATAGTTGTATGAATTGATTCTTATATATTCTTATGGCACATTACCACAGTTCAGTTATGAACTGCACCTTCCATCCTTCAACCATGACCATTGGCATGGCACCGATCACCATGGAAACCAGTGCTGGAAACTGAGTGATGGGCCTGGTGTGTGTGTGTGTGTGTGTGTGTGTGTGTGTGTGTGTGTGTGTGTGTGTGTGTGTGTCGCTGTCTGTCTGCTTTTCTTAGGATTCTCTTCCAAAACTGTGTGATCAAGTGAAATCCCAGCTAACTGACCTCAAGAAACTATTAAGTCAGTACAATAGAGGCCCACCTGAAGATCCCCAGGAGAAAAAAAAATTCTTGATTGACGTAAGTATGATCATGATGTGTTGAAAGAAAAGACTGCTAAACAACCTGAAAATATAGTCTATAATAAGTCTATTTTCAGGACAGGTTCTTTTATTGATTAATTTCTACAAATAATGATTTGCTGTGAAAAAAGTTTATTAATTCGGAAAAAAAAAATGTTTCTTTGCAGCTTATAACAAAGTTCAGCGACAAGATCACCGGCCTGGTATCAGGGGAAGTAATCAATGATGTAAATCTTTATGTGCTTCTTCGAGGTGAATTCAAAAATTTTAAAAAGGAACTTGAAACAAGCAAAACTTCATGTAAGTCCTATGAACACAGAATGATATTTCTACACAATATAATCACAAATTCTACAAAGTATGGATGGTAAGCTGTTAATTGTATGAGTACCATAATAATTCTGAAAATAATGTACAAATAACAGTTGCAGAGAAAGTAGAAGAAGTGGTTGCAGAATATAATGAAAAACACAGAGGAAGAGAGCTGCCTGCTTTTAACAACTGGACAGTGTTTGCCAAGACAGTGGAAAAACTAGTGATACAGCAACAGGCTCCTGCCCTAAGAACTTTGAATATCATCAAAGGTGACTATGCATTTTGTTCAGTTTGGTTTCAGCAATTGCAATTGCAGTTTTGTTTTCTGGTGTCAGATGTTCAATATTTCCTGTTCTGTACTTTTATTTTAGATGAAATCCAAGGGAATTTTGTCGAAATCGCAAAATCATGCTTTTCACACTACCCTTACCTCCGCCAATTCACAGTGGTAATCGTCACTCCTCGTTCCCATCATCATCTTTTTGCTCATATTTTACTCAAATGTTTCATTATTCATAATACCATGGTGTATACTAGCATTGTGTTTATAGCTAATTCCACTACCTTCTTGATAACAGCCTGTAACTATTAATTAAGTATTCATTTGAAGCTGTATTCGGCAAGTCTACGTAATTCTGGGAGCGGTGGTGGCGCAGTTGGTAGAGGTGCCATTCGGCAACCGGTGTCCTTGAGCAAGATATTTAACCCGTTCATATCGTTTTTTTCCTAAATAGCCTTTTTCATGTACCAGTACAACTTCCAGAATGACGTGACAATTCTACTATATTTGGCTTTTGCCGAATACAGCTTTAACTATTACCGATTAATT
The DNA here is from genome assembly GCA_027497455.2 of Sardinella longiceps. Taxonomy (NCBI): domain Eukaryota; kingdom Metazoa; phylum Chordata; class Actinopteri; order Clupeiformes; family Clupeidae; genus Sardinella; species Sardinella longiceps. Next base: position 70,811 of record JAODXP020007563.1, on the reverse strand, counting down.
AATGATTAATTAACTACTACCACTACTACTACTACTACTACTACTACTACTACTAATAATAATAATAATAATAATAGCACTATTGAATAATTCAAGCTGTGTAACATGGACTACCACTATTTTCTGTTAGCAAAAAATAGAGGCTATCCAGTCAAAGCAGTTGGATTTAGTCGACCAGAGAGTCCGGGAGCAGTTTGCTATGGAGAGGCTGGTCTACACTCAGGACAGCATCTTCTTTGAGAGAATGGAGGATTTTGATGAAGACAGTTGTGCTGATCATGACCACAGAAAAAATTACCCCAAGATGCTGAAAGAATATTATGAGGTATAGAGATTCCGTTAAGAGTATTTTTCCCTTAAGGATTTGTAAGATATAGTGCTATATGGACATAGTTTTTCTTAAGATGCAAAACCTGCCTGACATGACCTAGACATTTAAAATAGGAAGATCTGATATCATCAAGTAATCCAGGTTCAGGTCCAGAGTCCAGGATCAATGTCAAACTTGTTGTCCTGGATCACTGGGTTAGGTTTAGGGTTAGGAGTAAGGTTAGGGTTAGGCTTAGGGTTAGGGATAGAGTACATTGATCCAGGGCAAACAAGTTTGACATTGATCCTGGACTCTTAATTACTTGGTGATATCAGATCTTGCTTTAAAATATTGGATCCATTGTACTGTATTGTATATCCTCATTTATCTCTCTTGGTCTATTTCAACTTCATCTCTGTTTCCTTAACTCTCAGATTGTCGTCCAGCGCCTGGCTGACCAGATCCCCATGCTGATTCAGTTGTTCCTGCTGCAGCAGTCGGCACGTTTACTGCGCCGTGAAGTGCTTGACCACATGAGTAGCATTAATGTGGACGAATGTCTGAGCGAGAACGATGAGAACAGTCGCCGGCGCAAAGAGCTGCAGAGTCGTCATGGCCGCCTTGCCGTGGCTAACGAGAAGCTCAGTATCTTCATCTGAAGATGTGTGGCTTACACCGTGTCCTAACTGAACGCGATGCGACTGCATGTGTGCGTCAAAAAGAGTTCCATCACTTTATTTTCTATTGGAATGTCCTAACTGAATGCTATGCGATGCAACGCGACTAGTCGCATTGCTACGCGACTATTTAAAAAGAATTTAGTTGCTCTGTCCATTTCTATTTCAGTCGCGCAAGTCGCGTTACTTGGCCAGATTGAATGGAAAATCTAATCGAATAGAACGTCATATTTAACGGACCCTATGTAGACAGTGAACAGTCAATGCTACACGACAAGCTGACGGTCGCTTTCAGTTAGGACACTGTGTTAGTACGGAGCTTCGTACTGGGGTGCTCAGGGGCCCCATGAAAGATTAGAATTTAGGGCCCCCTCACCAATCAAATTGTGTCATAGTAAATTTTTTAAGTGCAATTTGTTCTTTGGCTGGCACTGGACACTGTTATTGATATAGGTATGCAGCATACATAGCTGCATGTGATCAACTACATTTTAACATTTTAAATCGACTGTCAGAAAATATACTAAAAAAGAAAAAAATCCTTTTATAATGACTCATTTTCATTGTAAATTGCTTTGCTGAAAATATGTATTAATCATTGAAAGAAAGCCTAGACCAAGTTGTGCTTCATAATCTGCAGGAGTAGCCTAAATAGCACAGGGAATTCTTTGACCAACATTTCAATTCTCTGTTTACAAATAGGCTACATCTTCAGCTTGAGACTACAAAATCAGCTGTGATTGGTATAGAGGTATATATAGTTTCCACAGTTGGCAAACAATACTCACCTACAGTAGCAATTACACCTTGCAGCTGAGCTGCGTTGTAGTAATGAAAACACTTAAAGGTGCCCCGCTGAAAGATTCAGACCATACCATTCAGTAGAAAGGGAGAGGGGTGAAACGACTATATACAAAATAATTCTTGGAAAATATTATGAAATATCACAACAATATTTAATTTGCTTATTTGAACAAATGAAATGAAAAATTTAATTTCAAAATCCTACTCAAGGCAATTCTGTTAAAGTAATATTAACAGCCCTGAAAGGGCCCCCCTGTCAGTGCTGGGCCCTTAGAATCGTCCTAACCTTTCCCCCCCTAGCGGCGCCCCTCGGGGTGCTCCCATTACAGACAGTGCAAAGTAGCACAGAGGCCTGAACTACTGATATTCCTGGCCAGGCAAGTTGGTCCTAGCCTCGTGAGACCAAATTGATCTCGCGAGCTTCAGGTCTCCACTCGCAGCTCAGTCTGGCTACTCTCCATTGACGAGAATTTGAAGCAGGTTGCCAAACAAACGAACCAGCATTGGCTTTGAGGCGGGTTGAGGTGTGGCGCAACGAGAAGCGGGTCTAAAGAACATGTTAGTACATCATATGCTTCGTTGGTCTGATTGGGTGATTTGGCTATCTATCACCAACATAGGTGGTAATAGACAGAATCAGCCAAAACTAAACTAACGAACCAAAACTACTTCAACGGATGGTTCCCAGATGGAATTGCGGTAGCAAGTCCATCTGGCGGAGTCAGGTCAAGTTTGTCCCTTCAGGATCCTTCATTCTGATTGCTTTTCAGAGTATCTTGACACTGCAAGACCTGCACTGCAAGAGGATAGAGACCTCTAGTGGTTGGACTGGGTCATAGGACACCTCAAGACTAAAATTATGTTTGTGGTAGAGAATAGTAATTCTGAACATATTGAAGCTGTGTCTCACAAATTTATTTATGACAGTTACTTTTTGTAAAAAGCTGCACTGCAGCCCTCCATTTACTGTACATTGAGACCCACAGACATAATACTTGCATTACATGTATGCTCAGCAGTACACAAGGAAATTTTCCCTTGAAATCGATGATGCCATGTTGATGAAGTTGAGGAACTGCTTTTCTGTCCAACATTGTCGATTGTTTCCCTCAACATTTTATGAATGCCATTAAACTTCCAACTTCCCTCTCAAATGTTTTGGAAAACCTGTGACATGTAGACTGAGCATGGCCCTGTGTTGGTATGCCCCATTTCCTGTCCATGCCTGCATGACAATAACTTTTGAAGAATAATTTCATTTTGTGAAGGCCCAAGGCTGTATCTTTGAGCAAATATGTTTACTCAAAATTCTCCACCGGTTTATTTCCAAGTGTTCAGATGTAATTTTTGTCATAATTTACATAATTATACACTCATTTGAAGTTTTACAATAGTAATTGCATAAAGGTGAGCAACTCCAGACACAGATCCTCATTGATATCCATTAGTTGCAGCGTTGGATTTGGTCATCATATTAGTTGTAGAAATTGCCTTTTGATTGCTCCACTTTGTTTTTGTTCTTTGCTTTAATATACACAGCTGTGGGGAAATTATGGATTGGTATACAATTACAAGTAGAAGTGAACATCACCACCATATGGGCTAGGACTGTCATACTCATAATTTTCTTGAAGAATATTGGACTAGTCCAGGGGTGGGCAATTATTTTGGCTGAAGGGCCACATTGGCGTTTATATTTTCACCAACGGGCCGGGTGTTAACCGTCAACTGTTGATGCCGGTAAATTGGCAAGTCTCAAACCAGTAGCCTCACTTTCTTCAGAGGACATGTTAACATGCATCGTTACAAGGGGTGATTTGTATTTCATGACTACAACAAATTTGATCATTTAGACCTATAATTTACAGTAAGTCTCCTTGGCTAAAAGATAAATTATTCTACTTTGGGAAGGCTCCACGGGCCGTATTAAATAGCTCAGCGGGCCGCATGTGGCCCCCGGGCCTTAGTTTGCCCAGGCCTGGACAAGTCCAATTCTCTCATCTCAGGCAATATGTCCAACTTACGGTGTTTTTATGTTTGTCATGAAGTTATTATTGAATAAAATCATGGTACAAAAGAATCATGGCCAAAGATGTACGGGCCAATTTTTGGTCCCAGTCCAGCTCTGTTTCCATGTGCAATTAATGAAGTGAATCTGAAGAAGGTTCAGAGTACAATAGCATATAGGTTAGACAAAGGTTGTGAGTAATCAACCTTTGGCTTACTGTAAATCCAATGCAGCATTTCCCTGAACTATCTTTTGTCTTTCTTTTTTTTTTTTTTTTTTTTACAACTGTCAGCGACATTGAATATTCTGCTCCAGTTAACCTTTCAGCTTTCCCCTCCACCACATTTACCACACCCTATATATATATAGCAGACCTGTGACATGACTGCGCTTACTAGCAAGATAGGCCCTAAGACTAGATGTCAGCATCGACAAGAACTGACCAGTTTAATTGTGTTACTTTGCCGCTGATATTTTTTTTCTTGTGGCAGTCGTTATAAGGTCAACTTTTTATTGTTAATGCAGATATTAATGCCACTTTTTCCTACAATTTTATACTAAGTTTGGCAAAAACAAAGACAAGATGGAGCGAACAGGAGCCTTCTTTAACCAGTATGATGAGCAAATCCGACCATTAATAGACGTTATTGACTCCTTGCGTATGATTGGCATTGATCAGGATCTGGACCTGCCAGCAATAGCAGTGATTGGAGACCAGAGTTCAGGGAAGAGCTCCGTGTTGGAGGCGCTTTCTGGAGTGGCTCTCCCTAGAGGAAGTGGTGAGTTATATATCAATTCTGACATGTAAGACTGTATTTCAGAACACAGTTTCAAACTGACTAAATTTTTACTTGATTGTTGTTTTTGCCTTAAGGTATTGTTACCCGTTGCCCACTGGAGCTGAGGTTGAGAAAGCTGAAGCCAGGAGAGAAATGGAAGGCGACTATCAAATATGGTGACAAGACGACTGATTTTGAGGATCCATCACTAGTGGAGGACTACGTGAAAACTGGTGAGCAAATAAGAACCCAAGAGGCCAATAGCATCAACTGGCATCAACGATCATATCCCATTTCTTTTTTTGTTTTCTCTTAAAAAAAAAAAAAAGTTAAATTAAGATATATTAAGTTTCTTTTTTATTTCTGTCTATTTTTTGCTTAATGATGTCTTTTTATTTTATTTTTGTCGTATAAAGTGCTTTATAAATAAATTTGACATTGACATTGACATTGACGTCGACGTTGACATTACATAATAAAAGGGGGCAGGGGCTGGAGGGCTATGGCGTTAAACTAGTAAAATATGATGATTTGAAGGTGATTTTTGAAATCCAGTCAAAAACAAGCAAGATGCCGAGGCACTCTTAGAATTAATAAATAGCCTTTATAAATAAGGCTATTTCATGTTTGAACTTAAAAACAATGCTAACACATTTCAGCCACAATCCAGGCACCAAAAGATCATTTTAATTGTAGAAAAAGAAAGAAAAAAAGCATTGAGTAATATTAAGTAATATTTGTGAATGAAACCTTGTCTATTACAAGCCTAAGCTATCTAAATTATAACTATGTGTGGTTTGATCTCCACACCTGAATCTCTCCCAAAGCCCAGGATGAGTTGGCAGGAGAGGGCGTTGGGATCAGCAGCACTCTGATCCATCTGGAGATCATGTCTCCTGATGTCTGTGATCTCACTCTCATTGACTTGCCTGGAATCACCAGAGTTCCAGTGCCTGGACAACCAGAGGACATCTCAGACCAGGTGAATGAGTTGGGAATTCTGGGAATATTGGGAATTTTAAAAATTTTAAATTTCAAAAAATTCTAAAATGTTTACTGATCCTGGGCTTTTTTACTAAGATCAAAAGACTCATATTACATTTCATTGAGAAGAAGGCATGTTTACTGAACCTAGGCTCACATAAAATGTTTTTATTGTTGTTGTTGTTTGTTTTAGATCAAAAGACTCATATTACATTTCATTGAGAAGAAGGCAACCATAAACTTGGTGGTAGTTCCTTGTAATGTTGACATAGCAACAACTGAAGCGCTCCGAATGGCCCAGGAAGTGGATCCACAAGGAGGAAGGACGCTGGGTGAGAACATAAAAATTATAAGAGGCTGAAAATTATCCTCTTTTTTTTCAGTATGTAAAATTTTAGGTCGCATTCAGGTGAATTTATAGCCACCTTGACGTTTAAATGAGTCATTACAGGGTGGATATGAAGACTTTATCCCCCTTTGACCTCTCAGCAATTCCTCATCTCCCATATCAGCCTCATAACCAACAACTCATAACCAGAGCCATAGAAATGATATGATAGATATGATATGGTAGATATAGATATGGCTCTGCTCACAACCACTTCGGGGATTAACTAATGTTTCCTCATCTGTTGACAAGCACTTTTTATAGGAATGTTGTTTGGAAAAGATTTGGTGGATTGGTGAATGAGGCCCTCAGTTTTGACCAACCATTTTCCTTATTTCTTTAATTTACAGCCATTCTGACAAAGCCAGACCTTGTGGATCATGGAACTGAAAGAAATGTGTTAGCCATCGCTTTAAACAAAGTGATCCCACTCAGTAAGGGCTACATTATGGTGAAATGCCGGGGGCAGCAGCAAATTCATGACAGGGTTTCCCTTGCTGAAGCTACTCGCCTGGAGACAGAGTTTTTCAAACAACACAAGTATTTTGGGCAAGTTGTTTTCTTGACGACTCTTTAACCCCATACAGACACCGCAATCTACCTAACATTTCTCAATGGTTTCTGTTGTGTTCTGCTCATGTTGTTAAATACAATATTATTCCAAATTACCAAGACTAATATTATATATTATCAATATTACCCATTCACAGCTGTCTGCTAAATGATGGAAAAGCCACAACCCAGTTCCTTTCCAGTGCACTGACGCATGAGCTAGTGCGCCATATCAAAGTGAGTAATGAAAACTGCTATGCTTCTTTTGCAATAGGGATTGCCAAGGGTCCGTCATTAATTAAGCTGTAACTTTTTTACGGCCCCATCGTAGCTCCGGTTCATACACCCGATCACACAACAGTGGGAAGTCTTTTTTTTAATATATTTTGCGAGTCTAGTCAGAGATTGTTGCTAGGGTCTAATTCCAGGGCACACTCAGAATGCATTGTGTGATGACGACACGTTGGTAATCTCTATTACATGTGTGACATCAGTTAAGAATGTAGACAGCAAGTCAGTGTAAGTCAGAAGTAGTATGAATTGATTCTTATTGTGACACATTACCACAGTTCAGTTATCACAGTTTTCTCCACCTTCCACCCTTGAACCAGCTTGAACCATGACTATTGGCATGGCACCAATCACCATGGAAACCAGTGCTGACAACTGACTGATAGGCCTGCTGTGCTTGTGTGTATGTCTTTGTGTGTGTGTGTGTGTGTGTGTGTGTGTGTGTCACTGTCTGTCTGCTTTTTTTAGGATTCTCTTCCAAAACTGTCTGATCAAGTGAAATCACAACTAACTGATCTCAAGAAACTCTTAGGTCAGTACGATAGAGGCCCACCAGAAGATCCCCAGGAGAAGAAAGAATTCTTGATTGATGTAAGCTAAACATACTTTAAATACAGTCTATAATACATCTATTTTCAGTTTATTTTCAAGACAGGTTCTTTTATTGATTCATTTCTACAAATCTTTGCTGCGTTAATGCAGCTAATGACAAATTTCAGTGACAAGATCTCCGGCCTGGTATCAGGGGAAGTAATCAGTGATGTGAATATTTATGTGATTCTTCGAAGTCAATTCAAAAATTTTAAAGAGGAACTTGAAACAAGCAAATATTCATGTAAGTCCTATATGAAAAAAAGAATATTAATACACAATATAATCACAAATTCTACAAAGGACACTTGGTAAGCTGTTATTAATTGCATGAGTTACATAATAATTCTGAAAATAATATACAAATAACAGTTGCAGAGAAAGTAGAAGAAGTGGTTGAAGAATATGATGAAAAACACAGAGGAAGAGAGTTGCCTGCTTTTAACTACTGGCCAGTGTTTGCCAAGACAGTGGAAAAACTAGTGATACAGCAACAGGCTCCTGCCCTAAGAACTATGAATATCATCAAAGGTGACTATGCGTTTTGTTCAGTTCAGTTTCAGCAAACAGGCCAAACAACTTTTTCTCTTTTTTTGCAATTTTGTTTTCTGGTGTCAGATGGTCAATGTACCCTGTTCTGTACATTTTTTTAGATGAGATCCAAGGACAGTTTGTCGAAATTGCAAAATCATGCTTTTCACACTACCCTTACCTCCGCCAATTCACAGTGGTAATTATTACTCCTTGTTGCCATCATCATCTTTTTACTCATATTTCCAAATGTTTTGTTATTGGTGCTAATACCAAGGTGTATACTCGCAATTATTTCATAGCTAATTCTTCTACTGCACCTTCTTGATAACAGCCTGTAACTATCAATTTAGTATTAATTTGCAATTAACGATTAATGATGAACTAACTCTTCCTCCAACTACTACTACTACTAACAATAATAATAACACTTGATTTAGCCTACTTGTATAATTCAAGATGTGTAACACAGATTACCGTTATTGTCTGTTAGCAAAGCATAGAAGCTATCCAGTCAAAGCAATTGGACATAGTCGAGCAGAGAGTCCAGGATCAATTTGACATGGAGAGGCTGGTCTACACTCAGGACAGCATCTTCTTTGAGAGAATGGATTTTGGTGAAGACGATTGTGCTGAAAATGACCGCAGAGCGAAATATCCCGATATGCTGAAAGAATATTATGAGGTATAGAGATTCAGTTAAAAGTATTTTTCCCTTAATTTGGGAAACATGACAACAATGTCCATATAGCACTATATCATATACATTTTTTGGTTACACTTTATTTGAAGGTACCATCATAAGACTGACATGACACTGTCATTAACTATGACATGACGGTGTCAAGAATCTGTCATAAACTTTATAAACCTGTCATGACATCTGACATACCCTAACCCTAACCATGAGAAATACCGGGTGACACTTAATGACAGAAGTCATGACAGGTGTATAAAGCTTATGACAGATTCATGATGTCATATCATAGTTAATGACAGTATCATGTTAGTCTTATGACGGTACCTTCAAATAAAGTGTAACCAAAAAATGTATGATATAGTGCTATATGGACATTGTTGTCATGATGCAAAACCTGGCTGACATAACATAGACACTTCAACAGCTAATTCAATATTATCTCTGTTCCCTTAACTCTCAGATTGTCGTCCAGCGCCTGGCTGACCAGATCCCCATGCTGATCCAGTTGTTCCTGCTGCATAAGTCGGCACATTTACTGCGCCGTGAAGTGCAGTGCCTCATGAGTAGCTTCGATGTGGACGAATGTCTGAGTGAGAACGATGAGAACAGTCGCCGGCGCAAAGAGCTGCAGAGTCGTCATGGCCGCCTTGCCGTTGCTAACGAGAAGCTCAGTATCTTCATCTGAAGATGTCTGGTGTAGTACGGAGCTCCGTACTGGGGTGTTCCCATTATTATCAGTTAGTACGGGGTCACAGACAGGCCACGGTAACACAGAGGCCTGAACTATGCAGGCTGTGTCTTGTTTTAGAGAAACAGAGGACAAATGATGGTCCTGCAGAGCTGGTTCTTGGCATAGACAAACAAGGTGATCGTCTAGGGCACCAAATATCAGGGGGGGCATCATGATACATTTATTACTTTTTTCTTCAGTTTTCCACTTGTATTTGTATAGAAAGAGAGATAAAACTCAAATCTGGGCTAGGGCAGAAATAAAGCTAGAACCGGCCCTGATTCCCGGCCAGGCAAGTTGTGTCCCTTCAGGGTCCTTCACTCTGATTCTTCTGAAGACTTGCACTGCAAGAAGATAGAGACCTCTAGTGGCTGGATTGGGTCACAGGACACCTCAAGGCTAAAATGAGATTTGTGGTAGAGAAAAGTAATTCTGAACTTACTGGAGCTGTCTTTTACACATTTATGTCCATTTTTTAAATATTTTTTGAAAAAGGTCCTCATCTGTTTTTTGAAGGTTTTCATCTGTTTTATGCTCACCAAAAACTTCACCAGTAAAGTAAAGTGCCTATTTGACTCTTTTTGTCGTGCATTTTTACACAAAATGAGCGATCATAAGCTATTGTGTTAATGCCAGGCTATGGTTTAATGTTAGAATGAATACCAGCACAACTTGCCATCAAAACAAACAAAAAAAAAACATTCACACCACACAATCAAAGAATATTGCTTAACTAAAGGGATATGCTAAATGCTATGCTAAAATCCAATGTGATAAAAATGAGATCACATACAATGACCAAATAATGTTTAGTTATGAAAACTACTACAGTATGTAATATGACAGATAAATACCAGATGTAGAACCAGATGTAGTATTACAATCAGGTAATCGCAACTAAGAAAATAAAAAAAACTCCTGATCACAAATGAGTAAATTACAAATAATGTGACTACACAATAGGCCTACAAATATGCACCTGACGAATAAAATATGAAGAAAATGTATAACAGAAAAAATGGATAATAATACAATAAAATATAACATAGGTTTTCAAAGTGCGGTCCAGGGACCAATGGTGGCCCGCAATAACATCTAATAATACAGTATATGCAAAACTGTTAAAACTACAATGCTATGCAAAAATGAATATCCATTTAGTGGTGTTTAACGACATGTATAGGCATTTATTTATTGCAATAAGTGTAAGGATTTTTCCCCTCTGGTATACAGTAGCCTGGCTTAGGCCATCCCGTTGGTCTACTCTTTAGCTTAGTAGGGTATGGCATTTCACCATTGAGGAACGATTGCAAGTTGGAGGTGTGGACTGTAGAAGTTTGATATGATTAAATCTGATAAAGTCTGAACGTTATGCACCAGCTTGGTCGTGAAGCAAGCTACACTACAACAACAGAAACCCAACATTATCTCTCACAACTCTCGATCCTGTTTGCTTTTTAGCGCCGTATAGCCGGAATGCCAGGCGGAGTCATGGGGAGAAATGATTATTGAGCGGAGCTACGTAGGAAGGCAAAGCCAGGCTAGGTATACAGTATATTTATTGTAATAAATGTAATGATTTCCCGCTCCCCCCGCCCCTTTAGCGGCACTTACTTCAGTGTTGGGTCGCTAAATTGGCCCTCACCTATCAAAAATTTGAGAACCCCTGCAATATAATATTATAGTGGTACACAGTATACTGAATCTACTTTATTTGGCCTACCAATAGTTTGAAATTCATCATCTCTTCATATTATATTAACTGATTGAATTTGTTTTCACAGTATATGTAGTTCTAGAACCACATTTGTTCAAGGTACACTCAGTCACATACCTCATGGGAGCCATTTTGTTCCAGTTTACTGTTGTGGTCCTGATCTGCTCCTTGTCCTGACTCCCCTACGCCACTGGTGTCTGAGGGTCAGATGTCAGATACCCACTGGAGACACCTGATGCTGATAAGGCATGTCCAACAGATGCCTCCCTGGGCCCCGACGATACCTGGGAGCTTCTGGAGACATCCAGGGAGCCATTGGAGTGCACACCGTTGTTAGGGTTGTTTGTCAATGTGATGGCGGGAAGATTCGGCTCCGGTTCTGGGTCCTGCTCTGTCCTGTGGGTGTAGTCGTGCACGCGCCGACGGAAGGCCTCTCTGGTGTTGAGCTCTTTTTTAAACAAGAGGATGTAGCACTTGGTCCCAAAGAAAGCGCCAAAGATGCTGTAGGCTGAAAAGAGAATGATGATCATCTCTACTGCTGGGAGGTAAACGCCTGCGTTGCTGAGTGCATAGATGGGACCAAAGAGCATCCAGCAGAAGAGGAAGATGAGCAAACCAAAGGTGATGTGCTTGGCTTCGTTGTACCCATCAGGCAACTTGCGGCCTTTGAAGGCAATAATGAACCCTATGAGGGACAGGAGACTAGTGTACCCCAGCATGAGGCCAAAGAAGCTAAAGGAACCTTCGTTACACTGAAGGAGGATCTGACGACCATGGTGAAAGTTTGTGTCCTTATCATCAAAAGGAGAGTTTGAAATAAGCCACACTGTGCAGATGACAACTTGGACAGCCACGCAGACTGCGATGATCACATAAGGTGGGTAGGGTTTGTTCAGAATAAGTCGTAATGAGGAGTTCATCTGGAAGGCCAGGAGGATCTTCAAGGACTTGACCAGGATGCAGGAGATACACAGGGTGAAGCTGAGGCCAAAGAGCACCTGGCGTGCTTGGCAATGAACTTTGTCGGGCTCGCCAACAAAGAGCACGGCGCTGGTGAAAGTGCCAAGCAGAGAAAGAAGGAGTAGCAGGGAGATAGGTCTGACTGAGGCCTTGACCACAGGAGTGGACCAATAGGTCAGGAACAGTGCCAACACCACTAGCGTGAGGAGCAAACCCAGTACAGCGGATATCATCAAGACAATTGCAAAGCTATTCCTCCAAGCAAAAAACATAACTTCTTTGTCGTTGCATTGGGTGCTGCCCTCTTTGGACCACTGATCTTCATCGCATTTCTGACAACTTTCTGCATCTGTTCAGGTACAGTTGGTTATGTTTGAAAAGGGATTGCAGAAAAACACATAGTTATTTGTCAGCAGTTAAGATGATAAGATGAAGTCAATGTCTTGTCAGTGTCAGTAGACTATTAGCCTGGCCTTGCTTTCCTATGTACTTCCACTCGATTTTCATCTTCCATCACTCTGTCTGGGATTTCGGCCATTGACCTCATTTGCATCAAACACATCGACCCCGAGCCAATTAAAAAGCAGAAGGCGGGAGTTGTGAGAGATTACTTTGGGTTTCTGCTGTTGTAGCGTAGCTTACTTCACGACCAAGCTGCCAAATAACATAAGCTATGTCATGGCCACATGTTAGCAATTGGGTGAAATCAGTTTAAATCGTTTCAAACTTGTACAGTTCACTAGCCTTGAAATCTAGACGTACCCTAACAACAACAAATTAATTTGCTCAGCCTGTACGTCTAGTAGCAAGCCATAGGGAATTTTATTGGATGACGCCGTTGGCGACGTCTAATCACAATGCTATCTGTGAATAGGGCGGGCTTCGCCGATCTTGTTCATTCCTGCGATTGGCCATAGGCTATCCTGTTGCATCCAGAGGTAGTTTGAAAGATAGCAGCATTGTTCTTACCTCACTCACGTCAGATCATGCGCTACGTAACTTTCGTAAGGCACTTCCGCGCAACGATCTGATGTCGAAGCCCTTCAGAGCCATTTCAAGCCAATTATTCTCTAACCGGACCAATCAGGGCTGCTGGCTGCTGTAGAGGGTGTGACGTAGCGAAGAAGCAACTGTTTTGAATCCAACCAATCCAACAAACGTAACCAGCGTCATCGGTTGGTTTCGATGTGGTTGGCTGAAGTGTACGTCAATTAAATTGATGGACAAGCCGTTTGTCCAGTTAGATTCAAGGATTTCTGGCTCCTGAAATAAATCGTCTATCGCTGAGGATCAGATGTTCGCGCGTAGCGCTACATCTGACGTGAGTGAGGTAAGCATTGTTCAGCCCACGACTGAGTTCGATTTATCTCTCAATGCCAGACTATACATTTCAATGATATAGGATGGCCTGCCAGGCTAACAGTTCACGCCTCCAGCTTGCAACTTTCTATCAATGGCTGAGATTCCAGACCCTGGTGCGAAGCGAAGCACAAACCAAGGGGATGGCCATGGCCAGGCTATTAGACTATTAACTATCTTCAGAGTTTAGAATTCTCTGTTTTTTGTAACTGCAGTTATACTTGCCTGTAACATTGCTAAAGGTGTTTTTAGGGCATTTCTCACATTCGAAGCAGCAGATTTGCTTGTCCTTTGGTGTAACCTTCCATTCTCCTTGACCACACCTTTGAGATTTGGAACACCTTGAGGTGATATTACCCTGGAAATCGTATCGTACTTGAATCGTATTATTATCACTGCTGCTCACTAACATAGGTGTTGAAAGAGGTCTTTGCCAGTCCTACAGGGATATTTTCACACAAACCATTCCCTTAAAGAATAGTTGCAAGACTTGTGGTACGAAAAGAATAGCCTATAAATGGACATTCATTTTCTTCGGATGACACATGTAGCAATGTGAGTGGTGCAAATAGCATCAGTGTGTAGGTAGTGGTACAAATAGCATTCGTATTATATTATGGCAATGTGTGATCTCAATTACCACATGTCCGGTGATATCCATGCCTGCTTCATAGGAGAGACTATCAGACTCAATGCTGTAGTTGGCCACAATTTCAGTCATGTTAACGTAGTCTTTTTCCTGACGCCAGATGATGACGTCATAGCCAGTGTTGAGATCACCGTGTTTGTTAAATTTGTATTGATGTGCGTCGCTTGGCTCCCATTTAAAAGTGGCATTTCGCAAAGCATTCCTCAGCTGCAACCAAAACAAACAAACATTTGGCTGAATCTCTATGTCCACCCTAAGACCTGAACTCTCAAAGACTTACAGTAAACTAGAATGTGATTGTCTTGTGATTGGCCAGTTCATGCCAGTTAAGTCTTTGAGGGACATTGGGATTCCGCTTCTGTCTGCCCACTCTCTCTTTCTCTCTCACCAAAATTATGATCAATCCATATCCAAGACAACCCAAAAAACTGAAATAAGGCCATACAATAGAGGAGTGAAGTTCAAGAATAAGTGAGACAAATGCAGGGCTATGATTAAGATCCCAGAGAGAAAGAGAAGTTAACTTACCTCCCATGGCTCAAATTTGCCTCCTCTGCAGTCTCTGTTGGCACAGAGGTCAGCCACGCCCCTGGCTATGGCTTTGACGGCCAGGCCCACACTGAACACAGCATAGGGGTAGATCTTCTTCTTCATCTCCTCGGTCAATAGGGCTTTGCTCTTGCCTTTGCCTTTTGTCTGAAGGTACTTTTGTAGTATAGTATTATTCTTGTGAGCAGCCGGGTCGAGATTCAGGGCCTCCAGGTAACTCTCAAAGTGAGAGATGCCCCCAGATTTCAAAGTGACTCCCGATGACAGTTCCGATGTCACTGAGTTTGCGATTCTCCACCACGCGGCCGGATGTGGCCCAGTTGTCACTGGCGATCCAAACACGCCCAGTGGTGTTTATAGTAAGCTTTTCAAAGATGTCTGACATGTGATCTGCTTTGGCAAAAGACACAATAACTCCAATGTTGGGGTCCTCTTCAAGGTTTTGTATGATTTTGTTCATCTTGTCATCAAGCTTGTCGTTATCAAGGATGTCTGACAGCACCTCCATAAAAGCGATGCAGATTCCTTTTTCCCTTGCATGTACTTGGAAGCGTTGAGCAGCATAGCGACCATAGTCCCCGTCAGTAGTCACCACACCCACCCAGGTCCAATTATGGTCCCTCAGGATGGCAACTAATGCCTGGGCCTGATAGTTGTCCTCTGGTACCGTCCGCATGAAAGCTGGGAAACGAAACTTGTCACTCAGAATTCCTGTAGTGGAGCCATAGCTAATCTCAAAGAAACACATGCATACTGAAATGTTTAAAGTAGAAGCCCCAAATTATGGGGCTTACAACAACAACAACAACAACACATTGGATTTCTATAGCGCCTTTCTAGACACCCAAAGCGCTTCACAGTGGAGGGGGACCTCACTGACCACTCACTCACTGACTGTTAAGCCTTGTTTTCGAATATTAAGCCATACAATGAAATACGATGGTTAAGATTGACATTTTGACAAGCGCTTCTATTCCGAGAATTTGCAGTTGTTGCTGTAGCATCTTCCCATCTCCGGAAGGGGAGCCTTTGTACAATGGAACAATCCTTCCTAAAACACATGAAATGTCTGTTTACAAAGGTATGAAACTCACCGAGTGGTCTGTAGGGTTCACTGATATGCTGACATAAATATAACAGCAAAATATGACTTCTAGCAAATTTTATTGTAGTTTGTAGTTAAACCCCACTGACTACTGGGAAGTAACACGTCACTCACTCACTCATTTAACCATCGTATTTCATCGTAACATATCCTGAAACAAGGCTTAACATCATTCTGGGCGAACTATTGCTTTAACGTTTAAAACAGAATAATAAACATAAAAGTGAAAGTATGTAAGTATGGAAGTGATACATTTCTTGTCAGTATTTTTGTCTTAGTTGGGGTTGATAGACATATCACAATGCAATCATTTTGACTGTCCGCTTAAAAAGATAAAAAAAAAAAAAAAAATCCTTTCCTGCTTGTTCCACAAGAGACTAACAAATTTTATTTTTCCAGAGCATTTAATTTATTGATTGCAATCGAGGTGGTAATGTAGGCTAATTTTAAGCAATGTAGTAAAATGCTCCCGGAAAGCATCTCATAACCTTTAAGTTAAATCTTTAAGTTAAGATTTTTCTCAAAGTCTGATTTAGGGGTTATAGAGTAATATCATATCATACTGGCATTGATATTATATTAAGTTCGTTCAACATATGAATTGCACTTGAAATATTCACTTTGTTAACACATTTCAAGTGCATTACTCTTTTTCTATTGCTCTTTTTTCCACACGGGGGCACTGTCTCTTTTGCTTGTTTTACCTGTGGAATTAGATTGATAGACAGTTGTCTTGCCACAGCAATGGAGATCTCAGAATGATACGCTCCAATGATGACATTGACGGCTCTCACTGGACCTGTAGGCCCGCTGCACATAGAGGTGAGGACCTCGTGGGTCAGAGCCACAGCGCTGCTGACGTCCGAGCAGGAGTCCACGATTCGGTAGCCCAAGGTCAGATTGCCCAGCAGGGTCGAGTTGTTGACCGCATCCACGGCTTCAACCAGCATCATGGCTTGGAGCATCCGTGCCAGCGTATACCTACATAACCACATACTTTGAATTTCCCATTTTAGCAAAATACTGCCTACAATTTGACAACTTACCTTAAACAGTACGTTAAAAAACAAAAACAAAAAACAAAAAAAAAAAAACATTGAAACAGTTTTGTATTCTTAAGATTTTCAATCTGAAGGAGCGACCAATCAATTCAGCAGGGGGATTCAAGATAGTGTATAGGGGTGGCTAAACATTTTTGAATGGGGGTCATTTGTAGCCTGACACGTCAGACTATATCATAAGAATGTATAGTCTGAAGACCACTGATAGACTGTACCTCAATGGAGGGGCGGGTGATTGCGTTGTCTTTCAAACTGCCTCTCCACGTAATAGGCTAGCGTTCCGGCCAGTGGTACCAGCATCTCTCAGCCAATATTAATGACAGTAATTCGCCTTATTCACCCGGAACGTTCTAAAGACGTTGAGGGGTACACTTCAGGGGTACACTCGGCTACACCGTTGCTACACAGCCAGCTGTCATGGCGCCTCACTGTTGTGTGCCGAAATGCACATCCTCAAAGAGGAAAAAACCATACCGTGGGCAGACTTTCCACCGTTTCCCAAAAGAGCAGGCACTTCGTTTAACTTCCGTACACCTCAAGCGTCAAATTACGTTAAATTATGTCAAAATGGCTGCCAGGTGAATAACGCGAATTAATGTAACCAAAGGCCTATCTTTTTTAGACATCATGGTGGGCCACATAAAAGATAGCTAAGAGCCATCCTGTCTCTGTCGAGTATTCTCCGGTCTTTGGTATTTTTTGCCCTCAACGGTGCCTTCAAGGCACTACTCCACTCAGTTTAGGGTTAGGATGAGGGTTGAGGGGGTTAGGGTTAGGAATAGGGTAAGGGTAGTGCCTTTTAGGCTGTGCTGCCTGGAAGGTGCCGTTGGGGACAAAAAACACCATTGAGCGTATTCTCCATCTTTTAATTACTCATAAGCTCTCCATTGCCTCTTGTTATTTTGAGTAGTCTAAATTACAAAGCCGATTTGAGCATTTTCCTACCAGCCAAAGCTGTCTTGTGATAATAGAATAGTGGCGCAATCTTCACAGTTAAAATGTTGCCAGTTGTAATACAATGGATGAAAGTACTGAGTTGCCACATACAGTACTGCTGTGCTGCAGAAGTGAGACTACAAGGCAGACTTGTGATGACATACATTACAGTAGCTCTCACCTGGTGCAGGTTCGGTTAGATGGCCCTCCATCATTTGTGACATTCACGCTCTCGTGCACAGGGAAGATTCCACCGATGATGATGTCACCATCCTTCCAGGCCATAAGTGGATTTTTGTAGCTTGAACATTCAAGACTCCTCCAGCTTGTAACAACTACCAAGCACAAGTGATACAATCCAGCACAAATCTTCATCTCCTCTGTTAAATCGTGATGAGGGATCAGTTCTTTTCTGTTTCATATACTGTAACACATCCTAAAGATGAAGTCTGGCTATTATAATATGGTAGAGCATAGACTGAAAGCCAACTTTGGTTTCATCACCTCTCCAATGTTGTGAGTGAGAGAAATTACAGTAGGCTGCCGGTAAAATACAGGAAATACTGTACCAGCGAATTTAGTCTATACCCAGGGGCCAATCTGGTTTATGGACACTGAACATTGATAGTCTAAGCCTGTGTCAGTTTGTCTTTGGTAACACGCTAACATACACTGATCCATATGTGCTCTCTCTCTCTCTGTCTCGTTTGCATACATGCGCACACACACACACAAGCAGCCGGAGATTAAGCACGCCAACCAGAAATTAATACGAGGAAAAGCATGCCATGCAAATTATTTGGTGTTTCGAAGTTGAATAAAGAAAGGCAACTTCCTCAACTCTCGAGCCCAGAAAGGTTAGGACCTAGTGAGAAACGAGCAGGCTGAAGGAGGCGAGCTTGTGATGACTCTGCCCAGCTATGTCCCATAATATTGATATAAGTTTGATAGCATTTGATAGATAAAATTAATCCCGCCCGGAATTCTTGGGAATTTCAATGCTAGCTTTGCCAGACCACAGTTCTTTTCAGAACATGGTCACACAAGCCAGCCTACGGCCTTTTGGTATTGTTTGCCCTCAACGGTGCCTTCCAGGCAGCACTGCCTTCAAGGCACTACTCCACTCAGTTTAGGGTTAGGATGAGGTTTGAAGGGGTTAGGGTTAGGAATAGGGTTAAGGTAGTGCCTTTTAGGATGTGCTGCCTGGAAGGTGCCGTTGGGGGCAAAAAACACCATTGAGCCCAGGCTACCTTTAACCCATTGGCTAACACTGCTGATTCAAACAAGTAGTCTGATGAAGAGCGGAAAGCTCGAAAACGTTCACTTAAAATAAAAAGAAGCTAAATGGGAGCTAGTGTGCGGACATTCAATTTCATTTTTATGCTCTAACACTGCTGATTGAAATTGAAATGTAAGGACCATAATCTAGTGACTCGCCTCAAACTCATTACTTCAAAGACTTGGTCTTGACTCGGTCTCAGACCACAGTGTCAGTAGGTCAGGGTCAGTGACACTTCAGTTGCTGCCTGGTGTGATTACAAAGCACTCTGCATGGCCTAACTATGATTCAGAGTCAAAGTGGGCTTAACATGATGATAAAACAGTATTGTTGAAGCAATTTAGAAAAAAAATACAGAGGATGATGCAGGTGGTAGGGATTTTGTAATGATAGTAAAGCTATCATTAAAGCCATATTAAGATGTTAAGACTGCTCCTAAACAATTCTGTAGGATCTGTAGGCCTAACAGTTGATTATCAATTAGGGTGATTTTAATTCATGAATATGTTTTTGGCCTCTGTCTCAACTCGAATGTGGTTCTTCAAAGACTTTGTCTTGACTTGGACTCTGTCTCAACCCTTCAAAGACTTTGTCTTGACTCAGTCTCTGTATAGGTGGTCTCGTCAACATCACCACCACGATCTTTACAGAAAGGGAGTAGACATCCGCGAAAAAACTAAATTTGGTAATTGGTAACAGGTCACTATGTGAGTAAGGCCTGAAGACTATACCTCTTAATCAATGGGCAGGAAGAGCACCTTCTATTGGAAAGCATCACACACACACACACACACACACACACACACACACACACACACACACATGCACTAGCACTCTAATCTAATTGTATCTAATTTTCCGATGCCAATTTACAGTGCACTTTGTGAGGCTAATAAAGAAGTACCATTTTTTTAATCTATTCTCAATGGCAAGTGTGTAAGCGTGAAGCGAAATATGACGGTCCAAACAAATTGAAGAACAGCCCACGTCCGGAAATCTATAGGCTAATAGTGGAATAAGATATTTAGCATCTTGAAAGAAGGATAACAAAGTTTGTTCTTTGTTGCCCAACGTACACACACACACACACATACACACACACCAATGTTCATGTTGAGACACGCCCGTTATTTTGGGCCCAGTCTTTGCAGAGGCCAGTGTTTTCCCTGGAAATCCCCAGGACTTTCACAGCTGTTTCACACATTCTTTTACTTTCAGAGTAGGGCCATTGGAACCCACAATACACCACATATTGGATGGTGAGACACAAAACCTATATATCGATTTCTCAGCACCAAACACTTGGCAGATACAGGTGTAATGCCTTTTTAACAAACAAATACAACTTATTGATAACCTATTGCTATTGACGAGTTATAATATATGGTATAGGTAGTAAGCCTACCATAAGTAAAACTTTATGATTATGATAATAAACTAAGTAATACTTATAGAATTTGTGATTAATGATTTAATCACTGTATCTCCAGGTAAGGGGGTGAATAATCCATTTTCATAAAAACAAATGGAGGATTCCTTTAAAGGGTGTGTGCCCTGAAGCCTGTGGCTTTGTTTACCTCCAACAAGGGTCAGGTTACATGCCAGACAATATTGATGGAACAAGAGTAAGCTTCACTGTGAGTCAATCTTGGAGCAGTGAGTCAATCCTGGAAGTTCCTCCAAAAACTCTTTCAGTTTCAGTATTACGCAATGTGGGCTATATATGCTGCAGGAATAACTCACTTTTTGCACCAGTTTCTGCACAGAACAGAGCGAAATAGGGTAAGTCAGTCTGATGCATTTTGTAAACACAATAAGTTGTTTAGGCGAGGGAAATTTTTAGAATGTAAATGTAATTAAAATAGATAAATAAATAGAAATGGATGCGAATGATGCTTCTCTTTGAAATGAAATTAATTTATTTTCAGAATAATGGATCAATGGAGCGCAGTGGACAGTGATGAAGAAGTCCATTCTCTTCCTGAGGAGAGGCCTTTAAAAGGGTAGGTCTAGCCCATACGTTTTAATCAGTAGGCTAACACAATGCAAGTATGGGGTGAATCCCAATATTTGTACAGTCTTAAGCCCTGAACCCTCAAAGATTTAATTAGTATGAATCTGTGATTGGCTAATTGGCATGCTAACTCTTTAAAGGATTTATCTAGAGTGAATCAACTTATAGCTCTGTTGTTTCACATTGCTAAATGTTATAGGCCTACTGTAGATAGTTGATAGTTGAAAATTATGGCTGAATTTCGTGCAACATAGACCAAATAGCGAAACAGCAGCCAACGCTTACAGAAGCAGGCATATGGAAACCATCAGGTTGCGTTTTGATATGTGCTTTGATATGTGATAACTAACTGTTTCATTTGTCCTGCCTGTCTGTTTCAACTGACCCACCCAAGAGGGAGAGATGAAACAAAACACGTTTCACTTTCGCGCTAATTATTTTTTAACAGCTTTGTCTACGATGGTAAATTGAATGCATTCAACAGAGAACAGCTGTGATTTGCTAGTGACAAAATATTAAATGTCAGTCTTGTGCAAGCTTTTTTGTAAATTATGTTTAAGTAAAAACTGTTTCATCTGTCCTAGCTCTCCCCTACTGTTATCTGACTGTTATATTAACAGCACTTAGCAACATGAACAGGGCTACAAGTTGATTCACTCCTGATAAATCCTTCAAGGGGTTCTGGGATTAAGAGGGACATTGGGATTAACATGCTGCTGATAAAACCTATTGTGTTTTTTTTTTTGTTTTTCTCACAGTAAAGAGATGGAGGGCGTATTTCACAGCCATTTGAGTGAGCGTGTTCGGCCCTATCTGGACCTAATCGACTCCCTACGTCTGATGGGCATCGATGAGGATCTGGCCCTGCCAGCAATAGCAGTGATTGGAGACCAGAGCTCAGGGAAAAGCTCTGTGCTGGAGGCATTGTCTGGAGTGGCTCTTCCCAGAGGCAGTGGTGAGATCATGTTGTCAGACTTGGTTCAGTGTTTATACTATAAACACATCCTCTCTGTATAACATCATGGGGTGTACTTGGAGAGCTTGTTTCTTTGTTACCAGTTTCCTTACCCATAGTTTGGTGAGGTTTTTCCAAACCATGTTTGTCTAATATTTTTGCATGATATTTAAATAAGCTTTGTGAAATTAGGTGTGATGTTATGTCGTTGGCCTTTTTGCATTTTTGTTTGCTTACAGTTACTCGCTTGTAAGATGATATGCATGCAATGGCATTCATTTTCAGTAGCTGAGTTGTGGCTAAATCAGAACTCCATTTCCCATCAGGCATTGTGACTCGATGTCCATTGATGCTCAAGTTGAGGAAGCTGAAGGGGGGTTTACAGTGGAAGGGCATCATCTCCTACCAAGACGAGACTATTACCTTCACAGACCCCACTCTGGTCGAAGGCCATGTCAGGGATGGTGAGAAATAACACTTTTATTGCACTTACTGTAGATGCTAGCCTGGGCCTGCCCATACTTCCTGTCACGCCATGAAATTTCACAATCAAGTCAGTATGGCCAAGGAGGCAATTTCCTCAACTCTCTATCCCAGAAAAATCAGGACCTAATAAGAAACCATCAGGCAGAAGTAGTTGAGCTTCTGATGACTCTGTCCAGCTCTGTCCCATAACATTAATAGAAGTTTGATAGCATTTGATAGATGTTTAGATCAATCCCGCCCGGAATTCCCGGGCAATGCTAGCTTTGCCAGACCACAGTTCATTTCTGAATGTGGTCGCGCAAGCCAGGCTATTTCTATGCTCTTTCTCTGGGCACATTTTTGAGGAAAACTAATAGAGATGTAGCCTGGCTTGAGTAGATGGAGGTGTTGTGAATGCAGCTTGAAAATACTACAGGCTGTCAGTCAAAGACTGATCAAATATTTTTCAATTTAAACACCTCCAGCAAACAATTGAGCAAATTATTTATAGTGAAATTAACAAAGTTAACAGTTTGGGGTGATTGTTCTAAACAATAAGGTTAGAAAAATTAATTAATTTGAATGCTTTTAATGTAAACTCTCCTCTGAATTGTTACAAATCCTCAAAATTCAAATGATCATTTACATATGTGCTTATATATAACTACATACACACAAGCACACATGCGCACAGGTACACACACACACACTCTTACAGTGCACAGTCTTATATTACTCCTACACAAGTTTGGGGTCTTTGGTATGTTTCACCCTCAAAGATGCCTTCCAGGCAGCACTGCCTACCCCGCTAAATCTAGGCCTGGCCCCCTGGTTTACAATTACTGTATAGTGCCTTTCAGGCAGTGCAGGCTGGAAGGTGCCGTTTAGGGTTAAAAAAAAAAAAAAGAAAAATATTAAGTGGTTGCTGGCTTGCTGATAGAAGCCTGTTTAATATTACCAATGTAGAAGAATGCAATGTCCTTCATACATTTTTTTTAATGCACTGCTTGGTGGCTTACGTCATTTGTTTATAAAGTTGGATTGACACTAACTTTCCTCATCTAGCCCAGAATAAGCTTGCTGGTGACGGTGTTGGGATCTGTGATGAGCTCATCAGTCTGGAGATCATGTCACCTGAGGTGTGTGACCTCACCCTGATTGATTTACCTGGAATTGCCCGAGTCCCTGTGAAAGGTCAACCTGATGACATTGGAGATCAGGTGAGCGATAAAGAGTGTTTAATGTTAATATTTACATATAATGGAAGGTCTCACACTGAATTTGCCACAATACAAAATCATCTTTATCAACAGTAGTAGAGATACAGTAACCGAGTAGACAGCTTTAGCATGTCCAACCTGCTGTAGGCTAGCCCGGTTACAACCAACCAGCCTATGGTTATGGTCTATGCTTCGCTTCGTACAGGGGTCTGGGTTTCCGGCTATTGAGAAACTAAACTATTGCTTACTGGAGGTGTAGCCGGTGGTGGTCCGCACCGCACACGGGTCTCGAACCCGCCACCCCGCAAGCTACAAACTCCCGGCGTGGGAGTGGAACGCTCTAACCAACTGAGCTAAAAGCCCGAGCTTCTAACTCAGCATGTTAGAGGCGCCCATGGAATTGGGTGATGAGGATTTACCGTACTACCGCCGAGCTAGCTGGCCTCCGTTACACTCACTCTCCAAATCCTCACTGCCATCCGGGTCACGGCACCAATGTAGCCGGTCGCTGTAGCTGGCCTCAGTTACAGAGGCATTTAAATAATAAAAAAGATTGGTTCAATCCTTGACTAATAGATAGATAGATAGATAGATAGCTACAGTAGGTAGATAGATAGATAGATAGATAGATAGATAGATAGATATCTTCCCCAAGGGGAAATTCCAGAAAGGAGATGAGAGATACTGAAGAGAGATGAGAATCAAGCGAGATTATAAGAGGGCAACTATTGACTATATAAACTCTATGTAGTTTGCATGAAATTTCCTGCCTTGAAATGTTATGCAGTGGTGGGTAAAACAGATCCTTCTTATGTGTTTTTGTCTGTTTTAAGATCAAAAGGCTCATTCTCAGTTTCATTGAGAAGAGCGAAACCATCAACCTGGTCGTAGTACCATGCAATGTGGATATAGCGACAACTGAAGCTCTCAAAATGGCCCAGCAGGTTGATCCAGAGGGACAAAGGACTTTGGGTAATACTAACTTGAAGCTTGATTTTGTAGTAATAGGCCTACCCAGGCATGGACTGGCCATAGGGCATACAGGGCAATGCCCGGTGGGCCGATGGTCATTTTTGGGCCGGGGCTGTCATTTACTACATTTATATTGGGCAACTTGAATTAAATCTCTCATATTCATGCAATATGTACAACTTATAGTGTTATTTTAGCTAGACACAACATTACTATTATAGAAAATAAAATCATGGTGGGCCGCCATGGCCAAAAATGCCAGGGCCACTTTTTGGTCCCAGTCCGGCCCTGGGCCTACCCTCCACATGATATGAGTGTATAAACATGTACCTTATAAACTATGACTTGTGTAATGGTATGAATTTGCTTGTATCTATTATGTTTCAGCTATTCTGACCAAGCCGGATCTTGTAGATCCAGGCACAGAGAAAAACATTTTGGAGATTGTTCACAATCAAGTCATTCCTCTAAGCAAAGGCTACATAGTTGTGAAATGTCGTGGCCAGCAACAAATTCAGGACAGGATTCCTCTGGCTGAGGCCACCAAGATGGAGAGAAATTTCTTCAGACAACACAAACACTTTAGGTGAATGGTCACATTCTGTATTTGGGGAATAAAATTAATTAATTATTTATTAATTAATTAATTATTACTAATATATCGATACTGGCTTTTGTGTTAGGGCTCAATGTTCTCCCTCAATGTTCACCCTTTTCTTCTTTACTGACAGGTTACATGTTTTGTTTGTTTTTCTCACAATTTGTTTACTGCATTGCTTCATAGCTGTCTGCTGAATGAGGAAAAGGCTACAACCCAATCACTTGCCACTACACTGACCCAAGATCTAGTGGGACACATCAAAGTAAGTATTTTGTTTTTTTTTTTAAATCAGGAGATACTGATTCAGTACCCAGTCACAACTGCTTAAATGGCAAGGGCTGGGAACTTTCGGAAGTTTATTTTTTAGTCAGGTTACTTAAACTCACAAGATAACACAATAATTATATTTAGCAGTAGGCCTACTGATACTGCAAGGACAAAGTTATTTCAAAATATGTTTCAAAAGATATCTCAGAAATGGCGGATGTTTTAGGTATCCCTACAAATGTAGACTAAACTTCTACTGCCATCTAGTGGTTAGATATGGGGGAGCACTTCATTCTTGACATTTAATTGGTCTTTTACACACACATACTTTTCTCCATTCTTTAACTGAATTTGGTGAACTTGTTTGTGTGTGTGTGTGTGTGTGTGTGTGTGTGTGTGTGTGTGTGTGTGTGTGTGTGTGTGTGTGTGTGTGTGTGTGTGTGTGTGTGTTCCAGAACTCTCTACCAACACTATCAGAGCAGATTAAGAAGGAGCTGTGGGAGTCAAGGAAGCATCTAAGTCAATGTGTGGGAGGTCCTCCCATAGATGGCATACAGAAAAAAACTTCCTTGTTGATGTGAGTATAAGGCAAAATGGGCTGCCATTTGGCTAAAAATAAGGCTGTGATTGTCTTTCTAAAGACACTGTAATACACTGTAATCTCTGCGGTCAGGAGGTAGAATGAGTGAACTCAGATTGAAAATTAATCAACCATGGTTTGTCAAAATGGAATTATTTTTTGTCAAATAGTTTTTTTTCCTCTTTTTTTGTCTCTCCATAGACTTTAACTCAATTCAATGACAAGATTAACCGATTGTCGGCTGGAGAAGTTGTCAATGATGACAATCTGTTTGTGCTCCTGCGGAATCATTTTCAGAAGTGGAAGGATGAGCTTGAAAGCAGCCAAGACTCTTGTGAGTGCTACTAACAAAAGCAATGTCTTGAGATGTCAGAATAAAAACATTCCATTTGTTATCCCTCTAAATTCTGTTTGTTAGTGCTGTAAATTCTAAATTAATTTCTTATATTGTAAGAATATTGTATTATGATTAGATTTTGTACTCTTCTAGACTTTTTGGCACAAATTGACCTTGGTCATTAAGAAGTGAATGATATATCAATATTAAGTATTTCATTTGCAAAATTGAAATAATTTGGCAATGATATGCATGTTTACTTTAAAGTTTTAAGTTCAAAACATTTAATATCAAACAAATACTATGGGCGTGTGACCAAAAAGAATTTCCCTATGTATTATTAAGTTTAATTAATCTCAGACCACATTTAGCCTAACGTATGGAAAAAATTTGCAGATTCCACAGTGGTACAGGATGTGGTGAACGAGTATGACCTGAAGCACAGAGGAAGAGAACTCCCTGGTTTCAGCGACTATAAAGTTTTTGAACTTGTCGTACAGAGGCTGGTGATGAAACTAGAAAGCCCTGCACTGGACACTTTGAGAATCATCAGAGGTAACTTAAGCCTGTAAAATCTTGATAAGTCTTCACCTCATTACTGATGAACTACGCACATTTGCATGGAGGATTATTGGCAGATACGCTTAATGACAGCTTTGTTTGGTTCTTGGCTTGGATGACCCCACCGGACTTGCATAGGATCTCTTTAATTGGTCTTTATACACACATTCAGATTGTTTATCTCTATTGTGTTAATGGAACTTGGTGAATTGTGTGTGTGTGTGTGTGTGTGTGTGTGTGTGTGTGTGTGTGTGTGTGTGTGTGTGTGTGCGTCCTTTTATTAGGCTTTTTATTATTAGGAATTAGGCTACTGAAGTCATGACTCATGTAACAATGAAGTTTGAGGTAGTGCAATTGTTTTTGTACATTTGTGAAGGCTGTAATTTTTTGAATAATAAATGTAACACCTCTTTGTAGAAACCATCGAGAGGCAGTTCAGTGATGTCTCAAAGACCTGCTTCTCAAACTATCCTTTCCTTCAGTGTGTCACAATGGTAAATATAAAATTTATGAAAATATTATTTTATATTGTGCAATGTAGATATTTTCACATGGCTTTATTTCAATGGTAGACATAAGTAAGTAAGTTAGTGGATTTATTAATTTTACTGTAAGGAATTAGCTGGAGTGAATCAACAAGTAGCCCTGCTGTATTATAGTTTTAAGTGCTACTGATAGGCGCTGCAATGATCAAATTTTGTGCAAAGCACTAACAGAATGGGACATGTCAAAACGAAACATAATCAATTTGGTTTCGTTTTGACATGCTCCATTCTATTACAGTTGGCGGCCGTTTCATTATCTCGGTCTGCATTGCGCAAAATTTGGTCATTGTGATAGCTATTGATAGCACTT
Source organism: Sardinella longiceps (assembly GCA_027497455.2). Classification (NCBI taxonomy): domain Eukaryota; kingdom Metazoa; phylum Chordata; class Actinopteri; order Clupeiformes; family Clupeidae; genus Sardinella; species Sardinella longiceps. Next base: position 43,024 of record JAODXP020007563.1, on the reverse strand, counting down.
AGCACTGTAAAAAGGTCTTCATGTTGATTCATTCTGGATTATTGCTGATTACTGCCGGATTATTAATTATCTTGCATTTATTTTTGAAAAAATCAGTGCTGCTTCCAAAAATTCATTAATTTCTTTTTGTGTGTTCTCAATCTTAGAACAAGATTGACAAAATCCAAACGAGACAGGAGGCAAAAGTGGAGGAGAGAATTAAGGAACAGTTTCAGATGGAGCAGCTGGTGTACACTCAAGACAGCATCTATTTCAAGACCCTGATGAAGGCTGCTGCCCCTTTGGAGACGGATTCCTCTGCTGTGAACTGTGCCCAATACGACAGCAGGAGCAAGTACCCTGAAATGCTTCAGGCTTACTATGAGGTAAAAAAAAGTCAACATTGTATTTGAAAGCAAAATAAATGTTGAACTAAAAGTACAGACAATTGAGGGTGCCGTGGCTCAGTGGCTAGAGCGTCAGACCGTTACCCCGGGGACCCGGGTTCGATTCCGACCCAAGGTCATTTCCCGATCCCACCCCATCTCTTTCTCTCCCACTTGTTTCCAGTCATCTCTACACTGTTCTATCTAATAAAAAGCCCAAAAACTATCTTAAAAAAAGTACAAACTATCTGCTTCTTGAAATATCTGAGAGGGTCAGGACCTTGTACCAGGTATGGACTGGCCATCGTGCATACCGGGCCAGGACTGTCATAATTTAGACCTACTCCTAATTTATGGATGTTCATTCCATGTGTTCAACTTACAGTGTTTATTTTTTTTTATTTTAGCTTGCCATGAAGTTATTATTAATATTAATATATTAATAAAATCATGGTGGGCCGCCATTGCCAAAACTGCTCAGGCCATTTTTTGGTCCGAGTCCAGCAGCCCTGCCTTTGCCTTGCTCCAGTTGGCTTATCTCTCTCTCTCTCTCAGATAGTGATTCAGCGCCTGGCAGACCAGATCCCCATGCTGATCCGGTTCTTCCTGCTGAAGGAGTCTGCTCGGGTCTTGTGCAGTGAGATGCTGGGTCTAATCGAGGGGGTGGACGTGGACAAAGCCCTGTGCGAGGGCTCGGACGGCAGCCGCCGCAGAAACGACCTTCAAAGCCGCATCGAGCGACTCAGCCTGGCTCAGGAGAAACTCAGCCATTTCCTTTGAGGAGTTCAACCTGCCACATGTGGCTGTTCAAGTGACTGTTACAGCAAATGGTGTTATAGACATAAAATGAAAATATAAATAATTTTATATATGCTACACTATCCCCAGATCATAACTCATAAACTACATTGCAACTCAGGTCAAAGGCATTTTTACCTCAGCTTTGCTCAAATTAGGAGAGACAGTATGTGGCCATAGAGCTCTCATTAAAATGAAACGTTTGTCCACCCTTATGTTAAACTTACAAATAGCATTAAAATGGACAAATGAAAACAAGGGCTATTAGTGTGAAGCTGAATGTCTCAAATCAATTGCAGTTCAATTGTGGTTGTCATAGGTGGCACAATTTACTCCACCTAATTTAATTATTTCAATTTAATTTATTTCAATCACCTGGCCAAATTTAAAGTTTTTTTGAAAATGTAGGCCTATATTTTAACAATGTACTTTATACTTATTTAGTTATTCATGTTAAATATCACAGTTGAATATACCCCATTTTTAGTCTAGGATTAGCCTACCCTGTTGCTTGTCAATGGACAATTGTAAACACTTCCTCTTTGAGAAAATGGTCCCCGGACTAAATATCACTTTTCAATATTTAGTTTGGCTTTGTCTGATGAAGGGCGGGTTGCCCGAAACGTCACAATAAATCAAGAATAACGGGAGCTTGGTGTGCAGACTTTATTTTCATTTTTCATGTGACTCCTCTGGTCTTGCACCCAAAAACTTTTTTAGACGGTTGTGCGTGTTTTTTCTTTTCTTTTCTTGCTTTAGCAAGGCAACATCATTCTATCTCCAGAAAATATGCATATCAGTGTCAACTTATATATAAACTTTTGTGGTTTTGTTTGTTTGGGATGGTGTTCTTGACAATTGTGTTGTATTTGGTGCTCAACAAATAAATTTGTATTGAATTATTGTACCTAATAGTGTACATGCAGATGCACATTTTGCTGAACTAACTTTTTCTTAGTTCTTAATGTTGAGTTGAGTGAGTTGAGTGTACAGATACACGCACGCACGCACACACACACACACACACACACACTAAGTCTACCAAAGACTGGCCAAGGTTCAGGCACTTATGTCAGTTGGTGATGTCAGTGTGTGTTAAAAGTATATAGAAAGTTGTAAATATTATTTTGAAATGGAATACACAGATTAAGTACTCAAGCACACTGCCTTTGTGGAGGTGAAAACAACAGGATAAATGCGCTTTATGTTCATCACATAACATAAGACAACACCATGCAGAAGCAGTATACAGTATACAAAAGAAACAAGATTTGCAGCAATGTTGCTAATCGTGACGCAGGGGGAAAAAAAAAAAAAAAGTTTCCATGACTCTGCTCTTGATGGCTGTGGTTAATTTGTGCGGTGGGGTCTGATTCTGGTGTTGACTGGGGTGCTCTTTGCTATTTAACCACTCACACAGCTTCCGAAAGCACATATAACCTTCCATCTAAGGAGCAGAGGAGATGAGAACAAGAATCACAAACAAAAATAAATAAAATAAACAAACACACAAAACAACAAACAAACAAAATAAACATTGCTCATTTGTGTTTCAGGCAGCCAGAATTATAATTAGATTTGTGTTTACTGCAGGTACTGTATATCTGAAAAGTCCTTTCTTTTACTCTAATCTCAACAGATGGTCAAAAAACATAAAAAGATACATTTTTAAGTTTATATATTGCAAATTTTTGACATTTTATCTTGAATTGGGTTTACAAGCTATTCTTTGAAAAAAAAAAAAAACTAGGTGCTAGTTGGATGAATGTAGATTTGAAACAACTTATAGGTCTTACAGGATAAGATCAGCAACACCATTATTTCAAAGGCAACATTAAAATTTTCATTCAGGCTAAGAAGACAGCTGAAACAGCCTTCTGATAAGTATTAAAACATAATAATTGAGATACTCAGAAATACTCTGGTTCTACCCCCTGTGCTATGGAAAAGATTTTTGCATAATCATTGCTGCATTAACAAATTATGATCAAATATCACATGGCAGGCTACATAACAATGTGGTAGCAATAGGATTGTGTAGGAATTGTTTGGGTATAAGATCTTTTTCTTTTCTTTAATTTTATAAGGCTTTTGCTTTTAACTTGATAGGACAGTACAGAAAGTAACAGGAAATGAGTGGGAGAGAGAGAGACATGGGTAAGGGTCGGAAAATGACCTCATGTCAGGAGTTATGGTTCAACACGCTAATCCACTGAGCCACAGCACCCTCAAGGTCTATTTCTATGCTGGTGAGAGCTCAGAACGGTCTTTGGTATTTTTTGCCCTCAACGGTGCCTTCCAGGCAGCACTGCCTTCAAGGCACTACTCCCCTCAGTTTAGGGTTAGGATGAGGGTTGAGGGGGTTAGGGTTAGGAATAAGGTAAAGGTAGTGCCTTTTAGGCTGTGCTGCCTGGAAGGTGCTGATGGGGGCAAAAAAAACACCACTGAGCGCTGAGAACCCATTCAAAGAATTTTGCCTACCCTCAGCACCCATCCAAGTGCCCCCAGAAGTACTCGTACCCCCAGATTGACAAGATAGATAAAGTCACCCTAGATGAATAGATAAAGTATCACGATCTAAAAAATGTTCTGACTCAACATGCAAACTTACATCTGCATCATACTCATTTCTCAACACTGATTTGTACAGATGAGTAAGGAGAGACAATATGCACATGCAAAAATGATATGTAGACACACTAGGTAACCACAAACCATCAGACTGCTCCAGTCCCTTGCACAGCATAGCCAGATGCAACCTTGAACCTTTTGTCATGGTGTATGTGTGTGCGTCATCTCTGTTCAGCCATCAGGGTGTGAACTCTGTGGTGTGTGTGGTGTGTGCATATGCACGTTACAGAATGTACTGTAAGTTTTGCTTTAAACTTGCTGAAAATGTAGTCTATATTACTCTAGGGGTTTATACACTATACAACTTATAAATAATGTACCGTAATTTCCCGACTACTACCCGCGGCTTATACAATGATTTTGCAACATTTCTTCCTCTATGAGATCAAAATAGGGGGGCAGTTAATATGACGTTAATATGTTTTTTGTGTTTTTTTTTAACTTGCATAAAATACTGTCTTGCGGCTTATATGCGGGAAATTACTGTATTTAGTCATTTTTATTGATGTCATTTCAAAAGGAACCCCAAGCAAATTTGTAATTTTTCAATCAAGGAGCTTATAATTGCTTGTTTGTGTGATTTAGAGCTGCATTTATCTATTTTCAGCAATGCACATTGTGTATGAACCAAAGAATAGGAACCAGCGATGGGCCTACATATTTTCAAAGAGATACGTTGACATGACAAAGCACTCATGATTATGTACAGTCAGTTAACTTATTTTGCTTTCGTTTTGCAATGAGACAACACAGGCGTCTTGCAAGTTCTGACGAGGTCATACAGAGAGCAAAGTGTGCCTTCACTCATCTAGAAATATCTATGATATAATCTATGGCAAAATATATTGTGAAAGAAAGAAATTATACCCTTTTATTAATGACTTCTGGAGGGCATACAGTATTTTGTCATGAATCAGACATTAGTTCATCCCACAGCTAACTTCAAAAACGACATATTTTAACTGTGCAGCAACTTGAAGTCCATGCACTCACCTTCACACTTCTGGGTAGAAGGCATAACTAGCAATGGCGCAGTTGTTGTCCTTATTCCTAGACATCTTTATATAGCCTTGGTCTCCCCATGTTGTGCCATAGCTCAAAGACAAAAAGGTTTACTACTGACTCAACATTTAAAACAAAGTGTTTGGAAAGTATAACAAAAAACTTCTTATTTAAAGAGAGTAGTAAATGCCTGCTGCAGACTAATAAGTTAAAAGCCTCCAGCTTTGCCTGGATAGTCTACCAAAACTCTAAAGACTAGTCAAATGTAACTGGTTAGATAGGGTAGGTCAGCAGTGAATAACAGGTCTGCTGCTTACACATAGCCACATTTTGTTCATTTATGACAACTCTCTCTCTCTCTCTCTCTCTCTCTCTCTCTCTCTCTCTCTCTCTCTCTCTCTCTCACACACACACACACACACACACACACACACACACACAAATACAAATAAAACCAAAATGCATGGCCAACACATTTGTAAGCCTACCTGTTTTTCACAGTCCAGTAGTCGACACCTTCCTCAGTTGTCCCATAACCCACCACTAGCATGCAATGAGTTACATTATCTGTCGTGTTCCCACAGAGAGGCTCATAGTAGACTCCTTCAGCAAATTAATAAATTAAATTTTCAATTAATTGATCCATCAGTGTACTACATCAAGCACTGTTAATAATAATAATATGGAAATTCATTGGTCATAGCATGTCATGTAGCAGAGCTAAGGGTCCATGTTACTATTTCATTCTAACAGCAAATCATTTAATATTAATAGGTATGCAATGTTAGAAATGTGTATCTGTCATATGCCAGGTGGTATGTTACATATGTGTTGTAACAAGTGGTATCATCAATAAAGGCAAATACAGATGAATGTTGCTCATATGCAATATTGTGCATGTAAATTTCACAAAATACAGAAAGGCTCAAGTGTCACTCACCAGATGCATAGTCTCTGAAAGACACTTTTGAGGCGTCAACACAAACAGACACAGGCCCTTTTTTTCCAACTACTTTCTGAAGCTGAAGTTCATCTCCAGAGCTCAGTTTGTCATACTTGAGGCAGCGGGCTCCGATAATATTCTTTGGTATATTTTCATTAAAACGACATTTTGAGTTCTGAAAGGCATTGAATAAGTACAACCATAGCATGGTCAGGAAACAAGATAATTAATATTTGAATGTTTGCATATTTACATAACACAGTAAACAGTATAGGCCTACCTGACAGAAGAGAAACTGCTACACCAGTAAAATCATTTAATTAATTAGTGCATTTGAACTATTTAATCATTATGCGTTTAATGGGTTGGTAGATATTTTTTTCTCTGAAATGACTTACTTTAGCTTCATATGGGTAATATATTTCATCAATGTTTCCTTTAATTTTCATTGAGTATTTAAAGGCCTCAGGCACATGGCCTCCATAGCAACCTCTGTTCCCATTGTCCCTAGAGCAGTCCACCAACTGCTGTTCACTCAATGTGGGCAGGTATCTTTTCTTTATGCAGGTGTGGGACTCCAATGCACCTATCTAAAAGAAAAAGGCTTAGCTTAGCACAAACATATTCAGTCTCTTCTATACTATACACCCCCCTCCCCCAACACACACACACACACACACACACACACACACACACACACACACACACACACATTACACATGCATTTAATTTCTAAATCACCCTGTCTGCAATTTCATGCCAGGCTCACCCTGAGCCAAGCGGACCTGATACACACACGCACACACACACACACACACACACACACACACACACACACACACACACACACACACACACACACACACACACAATTAGACCTCAGAACATGACCCCTTCCACTCTTAGGCCCGTTTCACACACAAACTGCGCATTAGCGGAGCGGGGCTGTCCGTGAGTGGTCTGTGGGCTTTGGCATTCACACAAGAAATTGTCTCTGCAGTGTTCTGTGCGAACCGGCCACCCGAGCTCTGCATTCAAAATCTATGGACACCGCACAAGTCCCGCTTACCGCACTGAAAATGCTTGGAAAAATAGAACTCGTTTCTATTTCAGAAAATACCACTCAGAAACCGGAGGAGCTGTGCAGAACACACGTACAGTCTGAATGACCTAACCTGTTAACATATTCTAAACGAAAACGAACCAAAAACGTGCCCAGACCACTTACGCGCCGCTCACACACAGGTTTGTGTGTGAATCGGCCATTATTGTTGTTCCTTACTGCACTGAAAGCCCAACAGGATCCACACTGGTCTACACGCTGGTTTTTTACAGGTGTCACACAGTTCTCCTCCTTCCAATTCTTATATTTAGGCAACTTTTGTTTGCCTATTGGGAATCGCTGTGTTGATTTTTCTTTTACGATTTTGGAAAGATCCAGGTGTTTGTGAAGAATTCTTTGATATTCTGCTGCATCCTTTGAACAAAGAAAATGGAAAGGTGACAAGTAATTCATTTTAAAGGCATGTCATGTGCACTCATTATGATCCCCAATAGCTTAGAGTAATCTGTCCTACCATGTCAGAAAACTGGTTCATGCCCAAGCGAAAGGTTGTTTTGCCTTGATCAGCCAGGATGTTGTGTTCCAGGACCCTCTTGCGGGTGGTCATCCAGACTTTTCTATGCATAGTCTCCTCATTATTAGAGGTATATGTCTTATCTGATGAACCGATGTAAAGAAATGTTGTTTACAGTCATTCCATTCACTTTCCAGTAGAGCATTCAGTATATTAAAGAAATTATTATTAATTATTCACTATTTCGGTCTGTGTTGCAGATAGATTCATTCCGAGTAATTCCTTTGAGCAATAGGCGATGGCTCTCTAGTAAGTACTGAATGTAACACAGACTATTGTCTGTCATCATATAATTTGTTTTGCTAATTCTCTGAACATATACTGTAAGTACTGTACAAGTTATTCTTGCATGCATGCTATCTGCACATTGGTTAGCATGGTATTCTTTTGCTTTACAGATTATACTACATAACATTGAAAAAAGACCCATTTCTTTAAATAAACTGGGTGCAATGCAATGTCAGAATAAAATAACTAAATGGCTCAAGTCAAATTGAACTTGTTTTTGTAGAACTGTACAAAATACTCATGGTATAAAGCTTTTTAATGGGATGATTATTCAAGAATGAATTGCTTGTGTCAAATCAGAAATAAATAAATTGTTTTACACCCAAAGGGAAGTATATTTTTTGTTTTGTTGAAGGATTATTTCTGCTCACATCAAAAGTAATTTTGATATTACAGTAGTGTAAAGGATTTAAATTAAACTTATGTGCTACTTACTGAACTTAATTTTCCATTCTTGGAACTCCAGGTCCATTGGATTGGGGTCAGGCCTGACACAGGTTCCCACAGCCAAAGAAGTAGCTGCAATGATTATCCACATCATGCTGGGAAAATACAAATCGTACGCACATCTGTATGTAAAGGGTGCTGGACAAAAACTACTCTATGAATAAAGCAGAAAGTCCGCACACCAAGTTGATTTTGGTCTGATGAAGGGCAGGTGACCCAACATTTTTTCAGGAGCAACTTGGTATAAAGACTTTCTGCTTTAGTCATTCACATCATGCTGCCACAACAAAACACAACTCCATAGCAAAATCACTACACATCCCATAGACATGACAAATACATTATGGATGGATGGATGCTATATCCAACACATTTTTACCTTTTCGCTTCCATTCTCTAACAACAAAAATATTCCCAAAGGTCCCTCAGCCTAAAAAGGGGTGCACACATCACATCTAAACAGGCAGGAGGTCTGTCTGCTATCTATTTATATGGTTTGATCTAAGTCATCCTCTCACATGCTGCAGTTCCTCTTCCTGTAGGTTATACACAAAGCATGCTGAGCAAACCTCAAACCAGCCTACATCTATGGCCTTTAATCGCTTTGAAAGAGGTGAGGTGTTAAAGAGAAACCACACTGTTCTTGATGTGTGTGCAAAAATTCACTGTGACCCATACCTCTCTGCTTGTCATCCGTGTTCAGTGGTCACATTACCCTCTTTCAATTTGAGTGCCACTAGTATTGGCTTTGCTACTAAGCCGAAATGAATCTACTCAGCGGCGTAACTATCGGTAAACTAGCACTGCGGTTGCATTAAGGCCTGTGGCGTGATGTGACATGACATCCGATATTATTGAACCTCACTGTCATGTTGACCTCTGTTAACTGTATAATCTTCTGTCCTTAAAGGGGAAATCCGGTCAAATTTAAAAAAAAATAAAAATTCTGGATTAATTTTAAGCATAGCCCTGTTGCATGAGTCTTCTAACAGCACCAGATTTAGCATGGAATGGAAGAATTTCGAACAGCATAGATCGAAGGTTACAGGTACCTCAGATCTTACTTTCAGTTTTGAATAATCTGAGTAGTCATTGATTCAGTATAAAGTTCTTGTTAGTTCCTGTGTTCATGTTCGGTCTATGCTGAAAGATATCAGTAGGCTAAATTAAGCACAGTTGCCTTCTGACAATTTTTGCCCCTTTCCGAGCCGATTGTCAATGATTCTATTTCATCCTAGACACACTAAAGAAAAGGGCCTTAACTTGCTAAAAAGTGAACTTTGCCTTTAAGGCATACAAATGGTTAGCAGTGGCCCTGATGTCAAATTCCATTTGGTCAACGTTGGTCTTTGCAACTCTTGGACCTTTACCGCAACTGCAAGTCAAACAAATCTAAAGTCAAAACATACTGTAGGTTAATGTATGTTCATATCCTAGATTTCCCGTATGTATTTGCAAAGCAAAGATTTCAGACTGGCATCAGCACTGAGGACACTGGAAATGTAAACAAGTCACTTACATTTCTCATTCCATGTTTTAGATATATGGACACCAAACTAAGATGTGACGAGAGCATGGACGTCACTAGGATCCATAGTCAAGGGGGGCTTAGCCCCTGAGGGGTAATATGTAGATGCGCGCGCCGAAAATTTTTAATAAATAAATTATATTATAGGCCTACAGTGTATATGTGTGTATATTGCCAACTATTTATTACTTGAAGGACATTTATCAGAATATCTCATATCTTAGGCTATTTTTATTAACAAAATTAGTCTAAATCAATTCATCAGACTGGTTTGTGAAGAGAGATGTTTGCAAATATCTCCATCAATGACTGTGGTGTAAATAGAACTAGGCTCTTCTATATAGCTGCATTTATTTCAGTCTAATGCACTGAGCAAGATACAACAATGGTAACAACTAGTCAAATATGAAAGTTTCTAAAACATTTATTCTGCAAAATGAGCATACAATAGTTACTACAATATTATGCTAGGCTATAGCAAATAAAATATGTCCATCAATGCATGTAGGACAAACTAATATGGCATAGACTACAGGCTAATGTATATTTCATAGTTCAGTCTTTTGGAGAATATGTTGCCTAGAAATTTGCTGGATCAGACTATAGCCTACCAAACTTCAGATTTAAGACTATTTTTCCTGCTCAACTTGAAGCATAGTTCGTCATCACTTACAACAAGAAAAAAATGCTCTCAGTGGATGCAGGCAGAGCTGGAGAATTTACTGAGAAATTTCACATGTACTTAAAGTGGACTTTCTCGTGGGCCGTTTATCATAGCAATTAGTGACTAGTACCATTGGAAAGCTTGGAGTCTACTGAATCCGATGGTGTCCGATGGTGTCACGTATCTGACGTTAACTCCGCGAGTAATATAACCACTAAGAATGGATGTAATTTACATACAATGAAAATAATCTGCCCAGCGTTAGGGGGGCTTGGGGGAAATTTAGGGAGGCTTGAGCCCCCCCAAAATGGACCTAACAACGTCCATGGACGAGAGAAAAGGCTGTGCATGCAACTGTGGCTTTTGTTACTATAACTCAGTGGTTCTCAAACTTTTTCTGTCATTTCCCACTTTGGAAGGCAGAAAGTTTTCATAATTTGCACACAATAGCCTATGTATTTCCGTGAGGAATACTTTCCAATACCATTGGAAAGCTCAATTTACTGTAATATGCGCATATCAGACAAAAAGCTGTGAATTTGGGGGGCATGGTGCGACCGGTGGTCGATCGCAGAGATGTCTTGCGTCCCCAGGGCCGTCGCAACAAGGCAGGCAAACCAGGCAATTGCCTGGGGCCCCAGGCTGACAGGGGCCCCCAAGATTGACTGTTTAATCATTTTAGTAGTTAAGTTGGTGGTGTTTTTCAACAAAAATTGACTTTAAACTGGAGTTAGACAACTGTACAATACAAATAATTATATTAATGATGTTTGAAAATTATAACAATGTGGTTCATGTAACTATTTACGGGGAGTGAAGGGCCCCCATGTCCTGTTTGCTTGGGGCCCCCAATACCTTGAAACGGCCCTGTGCGTCCCATCTGTCATGTGTCTGTGCCCCACCCCACAGTTTGAGAAACACTGCTATAACTTCACATGCTGTATGATAAGAAACTGAACAAGCCAGCTTAGTTAATGTTCTCGGTTTCAGTTGGTTTTCTAATGAAGAAAGGAATATATTTTGGGTCTAATGTTTGAATCTGGTTCAATAGCAAATTTCCTATAAATCTGGATTATTATGAGCTAATTATAAATCTTAATAATTATGATAAAAGTTAAACGTAACTGAGTAGATTTTTACAGATGCTCTCAAATAGTTATGGTCATGTGTAAATATATGTTTTCCACATGTGTATGAAGTAGTGCTGTCAAACGTTAAGAAAAAATAATCTGATTAATCACAAAATTTTGCAATGATTAATCGTGATTAATCACTTTTAATCACATCTCATTTCCTCCAGTAAGAATTTGGATGCTAGGGTATATTGGATCCTTATGTTGCCCTGTAAAGGCCCTGATACTAAATAGTTGGCTTTGTTTGTCTCAAATGGGACAATTCACACCTGTCCCCTACCCCCAATGATTCCCCAAACATGTTGTTGGACAGTCAGGAGCTAGGCCATAATCTTTGTATTGTTTGACTTGATAGCTGAGCCATTTTCTATCTGAAATTGAACATAATACATGCCATGAAAGTGGAACCATATCCATCAGGGTTAATAACATCAGAGTTATTTTAATCTGAGTTACATTTTTTGGATTAATCACATGATTAGTCAGTTAATTTTGCCAGCACTAGTATGAACAAAACAATTGATTGCAGGGGCAATATAATAATAAAGGCTAGTTTTGTGTTCACCATCAGTAAAAAAAAAAAAAAAAGCAAAACAGTTTTCTGCACATTGTGTAGTTTATTTGTGACTGCTGCTGGCCATAGCCAAGCCAATTTTAAGATGTCTAAGAAACTTAGATTGTGGATAACGCTGACAATCTCACAAAGGGTCACCATCCTCTCTAAACCCCTCAAACCACAACTGACCTAGATAACAATTTTTGAACTATTTTACAAGTACATTTTCTGTCTGCTTAGAATGTCGTCACAGAATGTGTGCAATAATTGCATTCAACTGGCAGTGGGATCTGAAATTTTCCCCATGAACATGATGCTATCGGTGGTGCTTTCAGTGATAAAAACCAAATATGGCCTGTTGATTTTTATGGTGGTTGGTTTTACTGGGGCCGATCCAAGTCCTTTTATTATGGTGACGGCAGCTGCCTCTGTGCCTTTCTCATCAATCTTGAGAATGGCTTTATGCTCCACCTGAAGGGTAAATTTAGAAAGCAAAGAACATATAGGAGATATGAAGAAGATAATGAGATTTTTAAGCTCCTTGTAGATTCTTTATACCAACCTCTGAGACAGTCAATGAGCCATCCGTAATTCCAGAAAAATCAGCTTGCGGAGAGAAAATCATCGGCATCCCCATCTTATCCAAAGTTTCTTTTAGTGAAAATGAGCTAGAAGTTGACAACTTTGGCATATGAAGAATTGTTTTCCTATAAAATAGAAGACAAGATATCCACAGGTTAAAAAAAAACAGCATTAAACTATCATCACCTGCACTCACTAAGATGACCCAAGATAACCCACTAATATGAGGTCTGGCATAGAAGTGTATTATACCCTGAGCGTAGTTTTTGTTCCCAGTGTTTGAAAAGAGAATGGGTGATGCTGTCCTCCACTTCCTTCATCTTCCCCTCATCAGGCATGACAATGATCATTGATGCTCCGTCCTCATATTTAAGTCTGAGCACAGTAGTGAAGTTCTCCTTGTCTTCGTAAAATTGATAATAAGCTTCGTTTTGCATCATGTCCACAATCACTTTTGTGTTTTCATCCACATGAAAGTCATCTTTTTTAGTTCGACCCTCATAAAATTCATTTACCCATCGTCCTAAAAACAAAAATACAATGAGACATGAAAATGAGATTAGTTGTCATAAAATGTTTTCTCCGTTTTTTTCCCTTTCTTTTAATGTCTATCTATTCTATTACACACTTAAACACTTAAAAAGACCCGGTTATGGCATCCGCAAGACAAGAATCAAACAAAGTGTTACTAAACATTTCATCCGATAACCCTCCATATGGAATTGTGTAGACGATGGAGGAATCTGCTATTAAAAAAATCAACGGTTGAGTGGGCTGAGAAGGTACAAATTACGTTATAATCTAAATAGTATGCTCCAGTTACTTCACGTGACCAAGCCTGCTCCCAAACCAAAACAAACAGGACCGGTGCAACGAGTGGGGAACGTCAAAATTGCAACGGCAATTGGGGGCTTTAAAAATCTAATAACTTTATTGTCAAAAACACTCCCTCCTACTATGTATTGAATGGGATTGTGACTAGTGATATTGCTTGCTGTGGTGATTGTCGTTATTATTGCTGGTGTGGACAGCAATTTAGGATGCACTGTAAAAACAATAAAAACAACAAAAAGTTGAGACAACTATAGGCCTACCTTTGAAATATAAACAGTTGATTAGCATCATAATAGTGTTTGCAGACACACTCTTCACCATATCAGTGATAGTGTTGTTGGTTTGTTCAGCGATGTATTTGTTGATTTCTTGTGTAGTAGCATCAGAATTTGAGAAATCAACAGACAAGGTGTCGCTATCATAATAGTGTTTCATGTCTTCTAAGAATTTATCCACGACTTTGATTTTTTCAGAAACAACTATGGCATTGCCGACATCAATCGTCAGCAATCTGTATGGGCCCTTATGTGCTGTATGAGCAAACATGTGAATAATGTGCTCATTAGCCTCTTTGACAGCTTCAGGGGTAATTCCATCATAGCCAAGGGCCTGGTTGAGCTGGGATAATGTGTCCCCTTTGGCCCCAAGAGCCAGCATGGACAGCGCCATGGATATGCTCAGTGGGGAGAAGAAGATATTTGATTGATCAGGTAAGGCACTCAGTTTCTTGTAGAGAGCGAAGCCAAACTCAGCATTGGGTTGACTCAGTACATTAGTTTCTTGTCCCTCATGCTCTGGATGAGCCCTGTACTCTCCGTGGTGGAGGTGGTGGTAATGCTCTGCTGTGTGGGGCCCGTGGTCGTGGCCCTCATGGTCATCAGTGCCATGTGGGGCAGCCCAGGCCACAGACAGGAGCAGGGCAGCGATCACACCACAATGCAGAATCACTCTCATCTTACGGTCTATTCAGAACAAGAACACAAATATTGAAACGCATTGACATTGAATCAGAGGATTGCACATCTTATGATATGAGTCCTTTGGCTATTATAAAACTATCATAAAGTAATTTGCAAAAATCACATTGATAACTAGCCTGGGAGTTCCCATGCTCCTTTGCGCGTTTATTTCATTTCACCCTGCAAAGCAGCATGGTGACCATGGCTGATTTTCTCACCTGCTTTCGGTATCCAATCACAGAACAAAAGGGACTAGTCCAGCCCTCGATTGCATTTTGCGTCACGTGGTAGCTCTGGTATTGGCTCTGAGCTATGTACAGATGCTATGATAAAAATTTGTAGCACCCAATAAACTGCTCTGGACAATCGTAAACGATGCTTCTGCTACAAGAGATGCAATAGGTCTCCAGACTAAATATCACTTGTGATTTTTAGTTTGGCATTCGCCAGGCTAATCGATAAGTGTAATATGATACATACATCATGATTCAGGGGCAGGGCCAGGGAGGTCCTGAGCTTCCCTTGAATCTGATTGGCCAGTGGCCACCCTAGGTGTCCCCTAGCCAAGAACTCTAGACGCATTCTAGCGGTAGCAAATTGAATTTGCTCAGTGAGTACGTCTAGCAATCAGCCATAGGTTGTACTCAGATATCGGTGTAGTCTGAGCTGTCTATCCACTCACAACGCTCTAGGTTGAATTAAGACATCATGGTGTTTAGCCAATCACAACATTCTATCTGGACAGGGAGTCATTGGGCGGGCTTAGCATTGTTTTAATCGGCTTGTTAATTGCTCTGAATGTTTGTAGCCATCTTACACAGGGTCTGTCACTCGTAGCTAGACTACACATTTTATGTGATAGTCTGGCTTGTCAGGCTAGGTGCCCCCTTGAATTTCAATTGCTAATACTGATGATTGACCTTTCAGTTCAGTGTACATCTCTAGTAAGAAGTGTTTTTGTTTGAGCTGGAGAGCCATGGCCATAGTCAAAACTATGAAGCAGTTGATTCACCGTTACAAGATGGAAAGGGTTCTATGGTGAAAATGTCATTATGATGTAAGTTTTCAAGAACAGCTCACTAGTTAATCAGATAAAAGATGTCTGTTCCCAATCATCCAACTGTGCATTAGGAAGGATAACTGAATACCCTCAGTCATGAGAGACTGGTGGCCATAAACATTCATATGGTTATATAGGCTAACGTATTTGCAAGATACAACATAAGGTAATATAATAAGGTATGACATAACTATCAGTATAAATAGATATTTGAAAGAAAGTCACACGGCAATGTTGTATCATGTAGTTCAAATTTAAATGACCTTAAAATCAACTTTCTCTCTGTTGAATTGCTCTTGCATTTGCCTATTCATTGCACATATTGTATATGTACATTTTGCACATCAAGTAAAAGTACCCTACATAATCTTAACTTTCACATGATTTACATGAACTAGTGGTTGTGAGAAACAGCTCACAAGTGAATTAAGATTACATATTTAAATTTCCTATTTTTATTTGCAGACACACACCAATATGTTTACAGTTATTGTTTACAAGGACTCTAGGCTGAGACCTGTTAAATATAGACAGCTGAACAGACAGAAAATAAATATTTTACTTAGACTAACAAACTACCCAGCCAGACAAAGTAGATTAAGAAACGGCTTCAAAAAGATTTGATAGTTTAGTCAGTATTTACATTTTTAAAAACATATAAGTGGGTTGGTTCAAGTTCCTTCAAGTACAAGAGAAAATAGTGTTAAACTATATCTTCTACAGATCAGAATCTATTAAGTGAATTTATCTATTTTAATTAATATATTTTGACTCACCTTATTGTCTTCTATGCTAGGCCTATGAGAAATCTGTCATTTATATAGTGGTTTTAGAAGTAGGTCTTGTTCATGTTCTGTAAACATTAACCAAGAGCGAACTGTCGGTAAGTCACAGTTATGCAATGAAAACTGCTGACAAATCAAAGTCAAAACTGCTGATAGGCTATATGGTTTGTTTGTTTTTTCAGGAAAAACGCAATTAATCAGGCAATGAATTGAGTAATCTTAATGAACAAGCATCTCTAACTATTTCTTTGTTTTAATTTGTTGTGTTTTCCTACAAGCTTCATACAGTATGGTAGCCTGGGCGAAAGCTGACTGTTGACTTGACTATGTATTTTCATATTTTACTCTATATTTTTAGGGCGTTTCATTTTTATTGCAAAAGTTTTCAGATCATGCTTTTATTTACACCCGTGGATCTCCCCCATGAACTGATATACACTAAACATTTCAGCAAAATCCGTAATCACAATGGCCCTTTTCACTCAAAAATAAGACTTTTTAAAGATAAAAGTGACTTGAGTCTTCAAACAAACAAGTTTTCAGGGGTTTGTCACTGGTTTAATTTATGATGGTTTTGTAGTCATCAATTGTGAGGTTGACGTGACTGACTGACATTTCGCTGTAATTGGCTTGGAAGTGGTTAACAGCAGTCACAAATAAACATTAAAATGATGTTGCTTATGCAAACAATTGTTTTGTTCATACATGTGTGGAAAACATATATTTAGCCTACACATGATCACAAATATTAGGTAGCATCATCGATCGATTAAAAAAATAATCAGATCAATCACAGAATATGGCTAGGATTGATCATGATTAATCACTTTAATCACAACTCATTTCATCAAGTAAGATTTGGGATGCTCGGGTAGGTTACTTCTTTATTTTAACCTGGTATGACCCTGACACTAATTAGCGGTCTTTGCTCTTAAATGGTTCAATTCACACCTATCCTCTACTAACCTAACTCTGCCAGATGGACTTACTCCCTTGCAACCATACGTTGAAGTAGTTTTGGTTTACTAGTTTTGTTTTCGTTAGTTTAGTTTTGGCTGATTGGGCAGGCCAAATCAACCAATCAGACCAACAAAGCATATGACGTACTAACATATGTACATGTTCTTTAGACCCGCTTCTCGTTGCACCACACCTCAACCCGCCTAAAAGCCAACGCTGATTGGTTCGTTTGTTTGGCAACCTGCTCGAAATTCTCATCAATGGAGAGTAGCCAGACTGAGCTGAGAGTGAAGACCTGAAGCTCATGAGATCAGTTTGGTCTCACAAGGCTAATCCCCTACCCCTACTGATTCCCAAACATCAAGTAGTCTTGGGGAAACATCGACAATATGCAATACATCTCAATATGAAACAGGTCAGGGGAGAGAGATGCAACCAAAAATTGGAAGGAGCGTTTTGGACAAAGTTAGTCCACTTTTATGCATGTTTGTCAATCTCCGCTGTTGTTGGACATACAGGGGCTAGTCCATAGTACCGGTATTCGTCTAGTTGGATTTGATAACCTTGCCATTTTTTCTAGCTGAAATTGGGCATATTGCATGTCAAGAAATTGGAACCATGTGAATCTGGATAAATCTAAGTTATTTTTTTATGCGTTATTTTCTTATTAGTCACTCAAGTTTAAGCGTTAATTTGACTAATTTAACTATGAACAGCTACCGTAACCTTTGTCGTAATCATTTACATGTATAATAAGCTAATAATTATCCTGATTTACAGGAAATTCGGTATTGAACTAGTACCAAATTTAATTCCTTTCTTCACCAAAATCTCCTTGAAACAGTGAACATTAACTATGCAGCCTTCAGTCTCATGTCATACAGCGTGTCACCATGAGATGGCGCACTAGGTCGATAAAGTTACAGTTACAGAGGCTTACACACAACCAACTTTTAGTTTAGTTTTAGTGTCAAGTGTGTTTACAGTTCCAGAATCCTCAGTATTGTTGCTAATATAACAACTGTGCTTTGCAAACAATTACGGGAAATCTACTGTACCATGGACATGTTTTGATTTTAGGTTTGTTTGACTTGCAGTTACGGTAAAGGTTTCAAAGACCAATGCTGACCGAATGAAATTTGCCATCAGGGCCACTGCTAACCCTTTGTGTTCCTTAAGTGAAGTAAAGTTTTGGGGTGAATTCATATTGGCCTAGTGAGTTATAGGCTACATTACAGGGCTCTCAACTATCACGCATTGAGCGTGACACTAAATCATTTCGGTCTTTAGTCACACACTCCCGCCACACATTGTATTTCCCATGCTGAAAAACTATTTATTTATTCAACCTTGTTTTTAAATCTGCACCTGTCTCCTATCGGTCTCCACGATAGAGCCGGCCACTATCAGCCAATCAAAAAAGCTAAACTGGCTGCACAACAGAGTAGGTTAAATCATCCCTTTCTTAAATGTTAGCCACACAGCATTTCCACAGCTTGTTTGACAAAAGCACTACTGTAAATGTTGCCCAGATAATTAGCATCAGTTTTCAATGCTAAATTATCTAAATGAAAACTGAAGTCAACTTTAGCCTGCTGACAACAGCAGACATATTTTGCCTTCCATAGTAATAAAAAGGCACTCATTTGTGCTACATTAGGATGCAGACTGTAGCCAAATGAGAACATATCAGATGGTAGCCTAAACAATTCAAATAAATGAAGTTCTAATTAAAACATACAATACATAGGCTATATTTTGAAAATGATGATGGACCATAGATGGTTTGTTTATCATGAGGTAAACACTTACAGTTAGGAATAGGCCTATACCATCGGCTTTTAAGAATAATCTTTCTATCAGTGTTTAATCATTATAATGTAAAAATGTAAGAGAATAGACAACGGACCTAATGCAAATCCAAAAGGAACTCTCTCTGCAGTCTCTAAGCCCTCTTCTGTTAGGCTACTTTTCACAAAATTCATCTGAGGTCATTAGGCATTATTTTTAAAATATTCGAGAGCATAAAACTGGCAACGTTGATTTGTCAGCAGTTTTCATTGCATAACTCTAACTTGCCGAAAGTGACTTCGCTCTTGGTTAATGTTTACAAAATATGAACAAGACCTACTTCTAAAACCACTATATAAATGACAGATTTCTCATAGACCTAGCATAGAAGACAACAAGGTGAGTCAAAATATATTAAATAAAATAAATGAATTCACTAAATAGATTCTGATCTGTACAAGATATAGTTTGGCACTATTTTCCTTTGACTTTTGGTACCATTAACTTGAACCTGAACTTGAACCAACCCACTTAAATGTCTTTAAAAATATAAATACTGACTAAATTTTTGAAACTTTTTGAAGCAGTTTCTTGTTTGCCATGTTTGGCAGGTTAGTCTATGTAAAAGTTTCTGTCTGAGAAATACAGCTGTCTACATTTAACAGGTCTTAGCCTGCAGTCCTGGTAACTGATAATAAACATATTGGTGTCTGAAAATTAAAATAGGTTCCACCTCGCAAATTTAAATATGTAATGTATTTTTACATTTTATTTACTTGTGAGCCGTTTCTCACAGCCACTAGTTAATGACATCATGTGAAACTACAGATTATGTAGGCTACTTACAGTATACTTGTAGTGCAAGTAGATACATGTGCAATGAATAGGCCAGTGCAATACCAATTCTACAGAGAGAAAGTTGATTTTGGAGAATCAGACGCACATCATTTGTAGTTTGAACTACATTCAACATTGTTGTCTAAATCTATTTCAGATATCTATTTCTAAGTCACTGATATAATAGTTACCATATACCTTACTATGTTGTATCTTGCAAATGCATTATGAGCACGCATACAACACAAAACATAAGTTCTCTGAGGATCTTTGAAGGATACTTGAGGCTCTTGTAAAAGTTCCTCATTTTGGGTTCCACCTTTACAAGAGCCTTACCTGAACCGCACAGCTCCCGCGCTGCTTTTTTGAAATAGAAACGAGTTCTATTTTTCCAAGCGTTTTCAGCGCAGTAAGCGGGATTTGCGTGGTGTCCATAGATTTTGAATGCAGAGCTCGGGCAGCCGGTTTGAACAGAACACTGCAGAGAAAATGTCTTGTCTGAATGCCCAAGCCCACAGGCACAGCTCACGGACCGCTTACGGACCACCCCGCTCCCGCACCGCGAATGCGCAGTTTGTGTGTGAAACGGGCCTTACATCATAATGGCAATTACACTATTGAACCCTTTAAATCTCCTAATGGTGAAATAATTACTGCATATGTTCTGACCTCTTGACTCTCCAGGTACAAAACACCCCTTACTAAAGAACTGAACTGTCAATCATCAGTATTACCAAATGAAATTCCTTGCCAATCAGATTCAAGAGGAGTACAGTGTCTCCCTGACCCCTACTTTGGCCCCGCCCCGGATTGCTTTATGAATTACTGAATTACTTTATGATAGAAAATAAGATGTGCATGTCTAATGCTCAGATGTAATGTTAATGCGTTTCAATATGTGTGTTCATGTTCTGAATAGGCCTTAAGATGAGAGTGATTCTGCATTGTGGTGTGATCGCTGCCCTGCTTCTGTCTGTGGCCTGGGCTGCCCCACAGGGCACTGATGACCATGAGGGCCACGACCACGGCCCCCACACAGCAGAACATTACCACCACCTCCACCACGGAGAGTACAGGGCTCATCCAAAGCACGAGGGACAAGAAACTAATGTACTGAGTCAACCCAACGCTGAGTTTGCCTTCGCTCTCTACAAGAAACTGAGTGCCTTACCTGATCAATCAAATATCTTCTTCTCCCCACTGAGCATATCCATGGCTCTGTCCATGCTGGCTCTTGGGGCCCAAGGGGACACATTATCCCAGCTCAACCAGGCCCTTGGCTATGACAGAATTACCCCTGAAGCTGTCAAAGAGGCTAATGAGCACATTATTCACATGTTTGCTCACACAGCAAATAAGGGCCCATACAGGTTGCTGACCATTGATGTCGGCAATGCCATAGTTGTTTCCGAAAAAATCAAAGTCGTGGATAAATTCTTAGAAGACATGAAACACTATTATGATAGCGACACCCTGTCTGTTGATTTCTCAAATTCTGATGCCACTACACAAGAAATCAACAAATACATTGCTGAACAAACCAACAACACTATCACTGATATGGTGAAGAGTGTGTCTGCAAACACTATTATGATGCTAATCAACTGTTTATATTTCAAAGGTAGGCCTATAGGTGTCTCAACTTTTTGTTGTTTTTATTGTTTTTACAATACATCCTAAATTGCCATCCACACCAGCAAAAATAGCGACAATGACCACAGTAAACAATATCTCTAGTCAACAATGTCACTATCCCACACAGAAATACATAGTAGGACATAGTAGGACTTGTCCCTGTCTCCCAAACAAAGGTATAGAACTCGAAGCTTTCCCCAGAAGCGGCACGCTCCAGTTTGTTATGGTTAGGAAGCAGGTGTTGTAACTAAGCGTATTTGGAGCGTACTATTTAGATTATAACGTAATTTGTGCCTTCTCAACCCACACCCGTTAATATATTTTGATAGCAGATTCCTACATCGGAAGAAATGTTTAGTCTCTCTTTGTTTCATTCCTAGTCTAGTGGATGCCATAACCGGGTAATTTTAAAGAACATTGTGAGAACAGATTGTCCTTATTGCTGCTGTAAGTGTAAAATGCTCAGGGGTGGTGTTCCCAAATCGCTATGAGCTAACTGTAGCTAACAATAGCCATTTGGGAAACGCACCCCAGATTGTTATTACCTCACTCACGTCAGATGTAGCGCTATGCGCGTTCATCTGATATTCAGCGATAGACGAGATATTTCAGGAGCCAGAAATCCTTGAATCTCAACTGGGCAAACGGCTTGTCCATCAATTTAATTGATGTACACTGCAGCCAACCACATTGAAACCAACCGATGACGCTGGTTACGTTTGTTGGATTGGTTGGATTCAAAACAGTTGCTTATTCGCTACGTCACACCCTCTACAGCAGCTAGCGGCCCTGATTGGTCCGGTTAGAGAATAATGGCTTGAAATCTCTCTGATGGGCTTCAACATCAGATCGTTGCGCGGAAGTGCCTTACGAAAGTTACGTAGCGCATGATCTGACGTGAGTGAGGTAAAGATTGTTAGTTACACAATATAGATTAATGGTTGATGGTGTGTAATAGAATAAATAGAAAGGAACAAATGGAGAAAACATATTATGACTACAACAAATCTCATTTTCATGTCTCATTGTATTTTTGTTTTTAGGACAATGGGTAAATGAATTTTATGAGGGTCTAACAAAAAAAGATGACTTTCATGTGGATGAAAACACAAAAGTGATTGTGGACATGATGCAAAATGAAGATTATTATGAATTTTACGAAGACAAGGAGAACTTCACTACTGTGCTCAGGCTTAAATATGAGGATGGAGCATCAATGATCATCGTCTTACCTGATGAGGGAAAGATGAAGACAGTGGAGGACAGCATCACCCATTCCCTTTTCAAACACTGGGAACAAAAACTCATTGAAGAGTATAATATGCTTCTATAACATATTTCATATGGTCTTATTGAGTGCGGGTGATGATAATTTAATGCTGTGTTTTTAACCTGTGGATATCTTGTCTTCTATTTTATAGCAAAGCAGTGGTTCATATGCCAAAGTTGTCAACTTCTAGCTCATTTTCACTAAAAGGGACTTTGGAAAAGATGGGAATGCCGATGATTTTCTCTCCACAAGCTGATTTTTCTGGAATTACGAGTGACACGTTGTTTGTCTCGGAGGTTGGTATAAAGGATTTACAAAGAACTTAAATATCTCCTCATATCTCCTCATATGTTCTTTACTTTCTAAATTTCCCCTTCAGGTGGAGCATAAAGCCATTCTCAAGATCGATGAGAAAGGCACAGAGGCAGCTGCTGTCACCATAATGAGAGGAGTTGGATCTGCCCCTGTAGAACCAGCCATCATAAAAATCAACAGGCCATTTTTTGTTTTTATCACTGAAAGAACCACAGATAGCATCATGTTCATGGGGAAAATTTCAGATCCCACGGCCGAATGATTGGCATCGTTGCACACATTGCATGACAATATTCTGAACGGAAAAAAATAATATTGTAATAACAATAATTCATAAATGTTATCTTGATTAGTCATGTTGGTTGGTTAAGTGAGTATGGTGGTCCTTTTTTGTGAGGCCTTCAGTTATCCACCATCTAATACTCTTGGACATTGGCTTGGCCGTGGCCAACTAGCCAGATAAGATCATCCGTTTCACTTCGTGCAAAGCGTCTGAAACATCTCCATTAGCAATCGTTTCCACTCTAGACGGCGCTATGCGCTATGCAATGTTTTGAAACATTGAGCTACAATTCATTTAAAACACATATAAAAAATGTTTTGTTATCTTAACTGGAGTTTAGTGATGTCCAGGTGCAATATCGTGGCTTCAGTTTCTCACTCTGCTCACTGAATTTGGCCCGCACGGATCTGTGATGGTGAAAACGAAGGTCAACCCAGCTCTCCATGACTGACTGGAGGAACCAAATGAAATGAGCGGGCGTTCGCCTGGGTAGTGACCAACAGCAGTCACAAATAAACTGTACAATTTGCTGAAAACTGTTCTGTTTTTTTATGATATTGAACAAGACAACATTACTATTAAGTTGCACATGCAATCAATTGTTTTGTTCATACATGTGTGGAAAATATACATTTACACATGATCATAACTACTTTTTATTAGGTAGCATAAAAATCTAAGGTCAGTTACGGTAACTTTTCTCATAATTATTTATACCTATAAATATCTCTTAATTATCCATATTACAGGATTACAGGAAATTTGGTATTAGTACCGGATTCATTTTACATTACTCTTTGTTGTAGTTATATATTGGTATATGTTACTAATCAGATATGTTAAGCAACTAGTTTCTTCACCACAAAAAAAACAATTTTAACTGAGAACATTAACTATGTTGGCTTCTTTTCATGTCATACAGCGTGTCACCATGAGATGGCGAACTAGGTTGATGAAGTTACAGTAACAGAAGTTTAGCATGCACAGCCAAGTTTGGTTTTCAGGTGCGGGGAAAAAAACAAAAACAAAAAAAAAAAACAGGCCTTTTTGTTATCAACTTATAGCATAGGCTACTTAATTTCAGTACAGTTCCAAGTTTCTTGGTCATATGCATATAAGTACCACAGCAATGGAATAGTGTGCCTTGGCACTCTCAGCACTAATAAATAATAATGAAAACAATAAATAACATTTCACATGACCATACCTATTTGCATCTGATATTAAAATGTAAGGTCAGTTATGGTTAACTATATCCATAATTATACATTCTTTTGTAGAAATATCTCAGAAGTTTCTTGATATACAGGAAATTTGTTATTAAACTAATACCAGATTTACAGATAAGAAAAAGATAGAAAATAGATAAATACAATTACTCTTCATGGTAATTATATTGCCATTTATATTACCTTCCAGACATTTCAAACAATTGCTTTCTTCACCACAAAACCAATTTTAACAGAGAACAGACTCATGTCATACAGTATGTCATCATGAGATGGCGCTCTAGATTAATAATGTTACAATAACAGAAGCTTAGCACAACCAAGCGCAAGGGAAAGGAACAGATCTTTAACATCATTAACAACATTAAGTTTTCCTCAAGAGATATCCTACAAGGGGTCTTTCTACGTCACTTTCAGAAATCATTTTATTACATTTAAATTTTTAGATGTATGAGTGTATAACTACTTTCAGGATACTTTTACTTGATTTATTATCACAAAATCAACTCAACATAGTTGAAGTTTAGTCAATAATTTCTGAAATACGCAAACAAAAACCTGGACTTTATAGCATTTTGGAACCAAACTCTTCATATCTATTTTGATATTTTGTTTGGTAGAGGAGGTTATGGTTTAATATTCATATAATTGACTGACCATATCTATGAGGTCAATGACACAAAAAATAGGATGTCCCGGTTGGTTATTATAGGTAGCCACAAGCTTGCTCTGCTCTGTACATAATGATGGAAACTCCTCCTACGCTTTGAAAGTTACTCACATCACATCTGGGTTCAAATTAAATGTGATCCACATGATAAAAACAAGCAGCAGCTGGGCAAGAATATGGTGAGGATGAAGTGTGATCAGAAGATGGCATGAAATGAGGAGCAACTTAAAACTTCTCCCAGCAGATTCAGGAGAAGAAAATGCCACCACCAGCAGCTCGAGGATCTTGTGACCTGGATAAAATCTCTGTGAGAATCAGGTAGATTGAGATGACGTTCAGAAATGAGTTGTGGTCTGGCAAAGTTAGCATTGCCCGGGAATCTTGGGCAGGATTAATCTAAATGTCTATCAAATGCTAGCAAACTTCTATTGATGTTAAGGAACAGAGCTGAACAAAGTCATCAGAAGCTCGCCTACTTCAGCCTGCTCGTTTCTCATTGGGTCTGGATTTTTCTGCGCTCAAGATTTGAGGAAAATGCCTCCTTGGCCATACAGACTTTACTGCTAAATTTCATGCAGCGACAGGACGTATGGTTGCGCCCAGACTAATCAACAGTTATTCCTTTAAGTTGATTATTGTCTCTTGTTCTGGTCTGTGTTCACCTGCCTCTTGTTGTACCTTGTTCCCTGCCCACCTGCGCCTCATGACTGTAGTTTAGTCCTGTGTATTTAAGGCTTGAGTCTCCAGCGTTCCCTGCTGCATTATTGTGTGTTGTTATGTTCATCCATGCTGAGTTGAAGCAAGCAGTGTGTCCAAAACTCAAGGCAGGACGCTTAGTAGCACTGTGCTTCGGAGCAATGGTATGGGGACAGTGCTCGTCAGGCAGTGATCTTCACATTTGGACAGCCGAACTAGGTTCCACCGTTGTGTACGGTAGTGTTGACGTATGAGCTGTCAAGCCAGCAGTGTGAGCTAACAAGCTAACATTAGCACTTATAGCGAGTGAAATGGTTAAATGAGGCCTCGTGAAACACACAAATAACAAGATAAACATTTTCGATAGTAAAACTTGAACATAGTTTGTGTATTTTATTATATTACAAACTCGTAACCAATCGGTTAAGTTGAAACTTGCCGCCATATTTTCTGCTCTGATCAAAGCGAGAACGAGGCTGCGCTAAGGATTGTGGGATATGGTAGGGGAGAAAGCATGCATCGCATGTATCCTTTAATCGCTCCGATCGAAGTGCAGGTGCTTCGGAGCACGCTTGAGTTTTGGACAGCCTAATTTGACGTAATGTCCGGCAAATACGCGCTACCTAGCACGGGTACTAGAAATTTGGACACACTGAGAGTGTCCAAATTTCAAGTCAAATTTAGAGTCTCTAGTCAGTGCCTTGCCTGCATTTGGGTTCTATCCCATGTGGGTTATAGTATTAAAGCTCGTCCCAAAGCGCACAAGGGACCATCCTGTTCACCTTTATTCCCTGAGGTTTCTCACAGGTCTGAGTGTGCAGCAGGTTGTCCATGAAGGGGACTGGTTTTGCAAGCCTAGACTGTCAGGACGCATACTTTCACGTACCAATCTGGCCAGAGCACTGGCAATCCCTTAGGGCAAGCACTTTAGTTCCAAGTCCTTCCATTTGGAATCACTCCGGCTCCCCAGATCTTCAGCAGGTGCATGGATACAGTTCTAGCATTATCTCCCTGTGCTTGCAAACCTTTTATACTGTTGACCTACTTGAGAGTGAGTTTGTGTGTTGACGACTTTGTCTGCCTTCTTTTTGTTTCTTTGTGGATCCCGGGTTGTTCGAGGTAAAGCCTATGCAAGTGGTGTTTCCTTCTTCATGAGTCACGTCACGACAGCCTTAAAGCATCAGCATCGTATTTTCTTTTCTTTATTCTTTTAACACAAAATAAGCTGTTTTGAATGAAGTGTTTGTTAACTTATTGGTTTTCTTGTTTTGATACATTGTAAATGCTAGACATAAATCCTTAATTAACTCTTTTCCTAGCTGGCCTCACACATTTGAATCTAATGGGCCAGGTTTATTGTGCTTTTTCTAATGTAGCCCAATATATGATCAATACTGATATAACTGGAGTTGATGTGAATTATTTAAATTTAGCTGTTTAACTTTATATGACGGTGATTATATGTAAGGGACAATGGCCACCGAGGTGTCCCGATATAAGAAAATAATGGATGGGGCGCAGGGGAAGAACAGCTGTTTGCCTATGCCAAGTAGGCCAAACAGCTTATCACCTGGTTGCAACTAAAACGTATAGAACGGTAAGCAAGTGTTTAAAACATAAAATAAACATGTGGCTCCGTTTTGAAAGAAGTTAACCAGGGGTGCGTTTCTACAAATGTTAGCTCAATCGTTGCTAAGCGACTGTGTCTAGAACACTTTGCTCCTCCATCGCATTTGCCCATATTGTTCGTTCACGCTAACAAAGTCGTTGTTGAAGCACAGAGATGTGTTTGTCTATTTTGCTAACACCACTCTGCCCGTAGGTTGTTGTTTGTCGTCATTATGGTGAATTTATTAAAAGGTCTGCCCTGAATTTGACATTAAAAGTCATTTTCATCCAAGCATTGTTTAAGTTATGCTAAAGATTACTTTTATCGAAATATGAATGCTTGTCTAAGTACATCAAATGTCATTACTCACTTTATCCTACCAATGGTCTCGCGGTAGCGCTTTCGAAGAAAGGTCGAGTTCAATTCTTGATGGAAGCGTCAGCTTTTATTCATATCGAAATATGATTGTTTGTCGAAGTACATCAAATGTCGTTGACAATTTCTATCTAGTCAGTGGTCTCGTGGTAAAGCATCAGACTTATTATGGAAAGGTTGAGTGTTCAAATCCCAACGAAAGCCCCTGATTTTACTAATCAATGCATTGTTTTTAAAGCACCCTTGGTTTTCTTGCTATCGTGGACAAAATGCATGTAGTTTTCTTTGTTTTGAAAGTAAACCACATGCATTTTCTCTTTTTCTACATGCATTTTCTCTTTCTCTTTTATAATACATTTTTAAAAAAACATATATTGGCTTCTTTAATCACACAAATTCCTATCTGTCTATATTTTACTGTATTTCATGAATTAGTTTATTTTACAAATAATTCAGGAAAACTCTGATTACATCTTAAATTGATAACAAGGTGTTTCAATCACCTGAGCTTGGTTGGTCTTATATAAAGTCATTGCAGTTATCAGTGTTCTTACAACCATGGCACGCAAACCACAGTATACCAAAAATGAGTTAGAGGTGCTCCTAAACGAAGTACAGGAGCAGAAGTACTTTTCAGCAAATTCAAAAATGCAATAACTAAAGCAAACAAGAAATCAACATGGGAGGCCGTTGCAAGTCCGGACTGTTGGACTGGTTTATAGATCTGGAGAGGATATAAGGAAGAAGTAGGCAGACTACTCAATCGTCTGCGTCTGCAAAAAAATGGGCCGGGGCTGGGACATGTCCTGTGCAACCCCTCACAGAAGGAGAGGAGAGGGTGACTGACATTTTGGGGGCAGAAGCGCTTGAGGTGCATCAGTGGGGCAATTGATTACCACAGCCCCTCTTTAGCTTCTGCCCCCCAAAGAGCCCTTCCACCTCAAGTCCAACAGCCCATCCAGCGCCTGTCGGAGCCTGTTGAACAGCCCCTGCCGCTTCCACTGCAGCCTGTCCAACAGCCCCTCCAGCACCTGTTGGAGCCTGTCCAAAAGCCCGTCCAGCTTTCATCACAGCCTATCCAACAGGCACTGTCGCACCCACTGCAGCTTGTCCAACAGCCTGTCCAGCATCCGTCGGAACCTGTCCAACAGCCCGTCCAGGATTCATCGCAGCCTCCATCTCCAATGCTGGTGCAGCCATCACCAACACCAGGTAGGCTCCCGTACCACACGCCTCCTGTTGCCGGTTATCAGTAAACACCAGCTCCCTCAGTCCTCCGAGTCCTCCTCAGCTGTTGGACGCAAAAGAAGAGGAAAAAGAGACATCTGTGGCTGTAGCGAGGAGCTCCTCAGATCTGAGAGGACAAAAATCTCTGAGCTGAGGAGGATCAGACAGGAGCTGGCAGCCTTGAGGGAGCTTCACCAGGAGGTGATGGAATACAGAAGAAAGAAATTGGGGCTACTAGTGTTGCAGGCAAACAAGTCTTCAGTAATGCTGGATGTCGCCCCACAAAGTGAGTTACGTAATGGTCTTGTTTATTGGGAAGTAAGAATCTTACTTTGCATGCAACTAATTATATATGTCCCCTCTCTCTGCAGATCAGTAGATGTCGTTTTTTGGATTCAGTTTGGATTCTTTCCCTGCCTTTTGATTTATTTTTTCCTTTTGATATTTGTTTTTTTTTTTTAGTTAAACAAAATAAAGAAACACCACTTACTGCACATACCTGCTTTGCATGTCCATTTCTCATCATCTATACTGTACATTCAACCTTTCAACCTAATTCCCCCATCATTATCTTTTTTCCTCTCGCATGAACATTAAAAACCAATGATTGATATACCTACATTTCAGTGTTTTTGACCTATTTGAACATATTTTAAGCTTGTACATTTCTGGCAATTCTGTAAAAGTTACTTTCCAACACCATTTTTGATACAAAAAGAAGACCTGACCCTGGATATTTATCTTCACCCACTGAAGCAATCACCTTTTTCCTCCTCTTTACCATTTTTGATACCTTGGGCTGACTGATAATGACAAATCCTTGACAATGGGAAAACACATTTGTTTAATTGCGTTTTCACATTCAATCATTCTTTTCTTATTTTGATGGAGATTTATATAGAGTAGCTATCCACTATGTAAGTGGCGTGCAAAGAATTACCATAAAAGTAAGAAAAGTGTTACAATTAGTGTGTCGTAAAAGGTGACT
This sequence comes from Sardinella longiceps, assembly GCA_027497455.2. Taxonomy (NCBI): domain Eukaryota; kingdom Metazoa; phylum Chordata; class Actinopteri; order Clupeiformes; family Clupeidae; genus Sardinella; species Sardinella longiceps. The sequence goes on along the minus strand of JAODXP020007563.1, from coordinate 12,927 downwards.
TTTCCTGGACAAAATATAGCGCATAAATCAGTACATTTGGGCTCATTTGCATATGAAAACATTAGATTTCAGAAAACTTGTAATACAAAAAAATCTTCTCTTAATGTCAGTTAAAAAGTGTGCAAGTTTTAAGGTGATATATAAAAGTTAAAAATTTTGCCCTATATACCTGTATTGTTTTCGCCTATATAAAATGCATTCATATTTCACCACAAATGACCAGAAATTGGGGCCCTGATTCAAATGTTATACAGTGGATCTGTATTTAGGGGACTTTGAACTTTCCAAAAATGCTGTATAACAACTTTTCCCCAAAATGCCTACAGGGTTACAGAATATTGAATATCCGGACCTGGCTATAAGTAACAATAAACAAAGGCTACAAGTATGACATATGTCAAGTTCAACACTGACATCATAAATGTTTGATAAAGACTCTTTTAGATGTAGACATACAAATCAACTCAGCGGTAGCAAGTGTGTCACAGGTGGAGGGCGCTAGAGCTAGAGGTCAAGAGTCATTTTAAAATATATATATTTATACAAATAGCTAAAAGGTCTGTGCAAAAAAAAGGAGAACATTGGGAAAGCAGTCCCTCTGGGCATTTGCCAAAGATCTTCAGCGCTCCCCTTCCAATGTCCAATAGTCCATAGCCCAGGAGAGACAAGGGGTACCATGTCGCAGTTGTAGGTCAACAGGAAGTCCATGAAACAGCAGCCATGCACGCTTTGTGCCTAAGCCGAGGGAAGTAACACACACCACAGCACACGGGAGAGGACAGCACAGCATCATATTGTATTGCACACAATTACCACACCATGTCGTTTCATATCAAAAGGGATTTAGGCTATGAGCAAGAGGCTGTAGACATTAGAGTTCGTTGGCTCCTTTGTACTAGGCTATTGGGCAGACTAGCACCACAGAAGAATGCAAGGATAAGGTAGCAACTTCGTCTTCACAGAACAGCTTTAAAGGGTACTAAACTTCTGGAGGGGTGAATGCTTTCACCCCTCCGATAGCAGCAACACAGTGTTCTCGATAGTAGGCTTGGCTCAGAAATCTCCATGCTTGGCATGTCACCGGTCCCTTCCCCAGCAATCAAACAGTTTCTTCAGGAAAGTCTTCCAAAAGAGAGACTCATCCAGGCAACCCAGGAACCACCTCATCCCCCTCAGGGGGTTACATCCTTTCCCCAAACACTATCCTCAAAACTGAGCACCAGCGTGTTTACAGTTAATTTTGATAAAAACTACTTTCATTACAGTCACTTTACTCTCATATTGTTTTTTTTTTTTGGATATCTTATTGATTGTAACAATATATGTTGTTTTTGCATAAATGGGTTTAGTTAGATGAAATATTTAAAGATGTCAAAGTGAAGCAGACTGCCTCACACTGCCTGAGAGGCCTTGGACCCCCAAGAGTTAAAAACCCTCAGCCCATACCCAAAGCCTCAACGGTGTTTTTTGCCCCAAACGGCACCTTCCATGTAGCACAGCCTAAAAGGCACTACCCTTACCCTATTCCTAACCCTAATCCCCTCAACCCTAAACTGAGAGGAGTTGTGCCTTGAAAGCAGCTGAGGGCAAAAGATACCAAAGATCTACCCAAAGTGCCAATCACACACACCTGACCCCAATCAAACAATTGGCAGCCAATGGGGCGGCCATCTTGTTTCAATTAGTAACCACACGTGTGGGCCGAATTCAACAGGCGTAACGTTTTGTAACGTAACGTAACACTTCCCTTTCATCCCTATGGGTGACGTAGTAAACGTTTCGTAACGTTACGGCGTCTACGAACTGAACTTGACAACAACCTCAGTAGTTTAAATGTATCATTGTTAGGAATACTACAAAATGATAATATTACCACTGCTTTTGCTGTCACCAGAGGACAATCCAACACAACATAAATTTGTGTTATATTTAGCACTAGCGCTTTAAATCTCAGAGCTTCCGATACACCTAGATGCTCATTGGTGAACACCTCTGACACACCCATCAAACGAGAGTGAACTACCTCAGAAGCATGTTGCGCACCGGTGTGGAGCGTAACGGGCAAACTTATCATTCAATTAAGCTAACGCAACACACCGGTGCGTAACAATGTGCCGTTGAACAAACCCCAGCACTAAAAAAGTTAGCTTGGAAAAAGCGTAATATGGTACCTTTAACAAGTACAGGCTGAATCGAGCAACTATCAGGGAGCTCATCGCCACTCTCGGACCCCAGCTCCAGCGACCAAGCAGGCGCACATACGCCCTAAACCCATCTGTGCAGGTGTTGGCTGCCCTGCGGTATTATGCCACAGGCAGTTTTATGGAGGTGTTTGCTGATGGGTTGGGCCTGAGTAAGTCATCGGTGAGCCGTGCTGTAGCAGCTGTTACACCTTTGCTGCTGCAGCATGTGCAAACCATCACCTTCCCCAGCACTGTGGCGGAGATCCGGCAATCAAATATGGATTTTTATGCCATTTCTTAGCTTCCCAGGGTCATTGATGGCATACTGGTGCCAATTGCAAGCCCCACAGTCAATGAACCGAGATACATTTGCAGGAAGGGGTACCCTGCAATAAATGTCCAGGTGACTGTGGATGCACGTGGACTATTTACAAACGTGGTGGCCAAATGGCAAGGGAGCACACATGATTCTTTTGTGTGGACTGACAGTGGCCTAAATGAAATGGCTGAAGCTGGAGGGTTCAAATTGTCTGTTAATGCCAACTGCTGCACCTTTTCTTCTGAACGGTAGGTGGTGGTTCTTCACCCCAACCCAACCTTGTTGTCCAAGGTCCTGACCGATTTCCATTTGTCAGTCGAGGGAGCTTTGCTCTCTCTAGGCCTCTGGATCAGCAGTACTTGCCCTCTGAGGAGGTCTGACCAGCCTTGACCTTAGGGTGCTTGGGGGAAGCCTCATTTGAAGTTCTGGCTGTCCCATTGGGTTTTAGACACCATCCAGAAGACCTACAGTCTTCGAGTATGCCTTCCCCATCCAGAGATCTGTTCCCAAAAGCACAGTTGTTAACTAAGTTAGCATCGATGTTGGTTTGCAATGCAATTTCCCTTTGCCAACTTGCTATGTTCCTAGCTCACACCTGGGCAAACTAAGGCCCGGGGGCCAGATGCGGCCCGCGGAGCCTTCCCAAAATAAAATAATTTCTCATTTAGTCATGGTGACTTAGGTTATAGGCCTTATTTATCAAATGTGTTGTATGATCATGAAAGGCAAATTCCACCCTTTTAAACCTGCATATTAACATGTCCTCTGAAGAAAGTGAGGCCACTGGCTTGAGACTTGCCAATTTATCGACATCAGTTCGTTAACTGTTAACACCCAGCCCGTTCGTCAAAATCTTAAAGCCAATGTGGCCCTTCGGCCAAAATAATTGCCCACCCCTGTCCTAGCTGGTCCATTCGTGAATACACACCAACTCTGGTGTTTTAGAGGTTCAGATACTTCGTGGTAGTTCATGTCTATTCACCTTTTGCCCAAAATGCACAAAGGAGAGCTGCGCACTTGTATTAGGTCCTCTTAGGAGTTCTCAGGTGCGTTAGTCAAAGTCTTCTTAGTTATAGAGCGGGGTGGACTCGCACTCAAGAGAAAAAATCTCCACAAGTTAGTTTAAACCACTGTATTTTAGTATTTTTTCATGTTTTTAAAATTTTTAGAGGCACCACAATGTGCAAAAAAAAGTGCAATATAGTGCAGAGTGCTGTGCAAACGTTTCAGTCCATGACTATCCTCAGTGCAAAAAGAGCAGCAGCAGAGAAAGGCAACCTTCTAAACTGATCAAGGTGCATCCAATTAGTGGCCAATGGCCTAACAGATCACAGGTAATGCAGATCACATGATTACATCCATGCATGCAAAATCAGCCCTATTGGGCATGGTAATCAAGACAATTGTGCAATACAATAGATACAAGGTAGTAGACATATACAAATCATTACATACATACAATGTACAGAAAACATGACATATCCAATTCCTCATTTGACCCATACGGATGCAGAGTCTTTAGATAAAAAATGTATCTGCATTCACATTGCAATAAAAGTTTGTCTAAATGTCCACCACGTCTTTTAGGGGTCAGCTGGTCAATGCCACAGAATTCCAGGTCCTTCATTGAATGGTTTCCATCTGAAAAATGTCTTGATTTGGGATCAGCCCTGCGGATAGAACTTTTATGCTCGTTAATCCTAAATCTGAGTTGTCTTGTAGTTTTCCCCACATACTGTAAGCCACATTTTAAACATGAAAGAAGATAAACCACATTATTAGAGCTGCAAGTAATTAGTTTTTTAATCTTATATTCTCTTTTAGTCACATGACTGGAAAATGCGTTGACTTTTTTAGCATTAGAACAAGCAGCACAATTTCGGCATGGGAAGAAACCTGTGGCATTGTCCAGACGTTCCTGACGGGTGGATGTTCTGTGTGTGTCTGCATGTACCAACATATCGCGAACATTTCAAACTCTGGAAAAGGAGAACAAAGGAGGGGTGTTAAATATCTCTTTCCCAATGCCTCTAAAAGTTGTAAAAACATGAAAAAATACTAAAAATACAGTGGTTTAAAACTAACTTGTGGAGATTTTTTCTCTTGAGTGCGAGTCCACCCCGCTCTATAACTATTCACCTTTTGCACCTGGCCGCCATGTTCCGAACGAAAACGAGGCTCGGGTGGTAAAACTAGAGGAAGTGCCGACGAAACGTTAATTTAATTCAATTCAATTTTATTTGTAGAGCGCTCAAATACAGTGCATTGTCTCGCAGCGCTTTACAGGCAGTACGGGAAGCATCCATGTGAAACAGGGGCAAGGAAAAACTCCCTTCGCTTTATAAATATAATAATTAATAATTTCTCACAGATGCTGGACAGAAAATCTACTGCTGGTCCCCTCTCTTACTGTTGGTTAAGTGGAAAGTTGGGCAGATGAGGGGCATCCCATCCCCAGAAGCTACTTCTGGGGAAGTTTTACCACCCAAGCCTCGTTCTAGTGCCTCATAGGCCTCGTTCAGACTGGCATCCCAAATCCGATTTCTTGCATATCCAGATTGTATCTAGAATTGATTTCGGATGGTCTGAACAGCAGAAAACCACATGAATTCCGATTTTTCCGAATCTGTTACGCCCTACATACCCATGTGGTGTCAATTGCGATTCATATCGGATATGCTGCGATCTGAACAGCTTTTCCACATGGGATAAGATTTCACCGTGTCACTTGCGTCATTTGTCACGTGACAAAAACATAAACACGTGGAATGCAGATGGAAGGAAGTGAGAGATTAATGTTAATTCTCCTTTTAAAAAACGGTATCGTTTGCTATAACAACGTGTCAGTGCGCGTTATGGATTTGCCGCAAGTTGCATGACCTGGAGTTTACCTCGCGTGTGGAAAGCAAGGTTTACCTCGCAACGTCAGTGAAAGTTTTCAACCACGCATCAGAAAGGCAACTTACAGCTGTTTTGGATGCATCGATGCACTGAAATAAAGATGAGTAACGCGCTATTCTTCCATCTCTGATACTTCCTTGTTACTTGTAGCTGTGTGCTACGGCCCCACTTAACCATCTGAGAGAGAAACAACCAACATTCTACCCTCCGCGGTTTTGTTTATTATTTGTGGGCATGATGCGTTAGGGTACCATAGTAACCCATGTGGATATGGCAGGTGATTAGCGGACATGGAGATCCGATATGACAAGCAATGTGAACACGGTCGATAGAGAGATCTGATGTTGATCAGATATGCAAAAAATCAGATTTGGAGTGCAGTCTGAACATAGTCATAGTGACGTAGGTGAAAAAGGTGAATGGGAGCAAATTGGAGCTAGCTGCCACTAGCCTGGCCACACCCTTCCAGTGAGCTGCCACCCTAATCAGTGGCAGCTGGCGCCCCAATCAGTCAACCTCCTTAGATGCAAAAAGCCAAGTAAAGCTAGATAGCACAAATTTTAATATTTGTATTTTTGTACACCAAGGACATTGATATATGTATTGTATGATTTTGACATGACCTAAAAAGAACAATAACAGACTTGGTGCACACCTGATTAAAAGTTCATTTTCTACGGAATGGAGAGTCACATAATATGAAATGGGGCAGGGTGCTTTGGAGATCACCATACCATGCCCAAAATGTACATCCATTACTCAGAAAAATAAGCCTTTTAAAATTTCGGTGGAATTCTTGGATTCTGTCATAGACTTCAATGTTACAGAATGAGCTTCTCCACTGCATAAATGCTAGCGCCGCCCAGAACTACCATATTTGGCATTAGCCTCATGAGAGCAAGTACCGAATTGTTCCCGACATATCAGTGCAAATGCGTAAAAGGAGAGATGCGTTCTGGCCACTTCGAGAGAGGCTTCACAACCTAAACATTACAACAAAGGTGAAGTATCCCGCTGTGCTCCTTGTCCAGGATGGAGATGAAGAACTTAAGTTTACTTCCCTACAAGAAGCAGAAGCAGCGCTAAATGAAAGATTTCCTCTGAGCACGAACAACGAACAGCGAACTGAAGGACCGCAATGTTGACGGTTTGGAGAAGATTTCCTTTCTCATCAATCTTCACTATTTAGTTTTTGACAGACTGTATATAATTTCGAACCTCATATAAGGTCCTGTAATGGTTTGCCTTTACACATACCCTTTATTGGAACTTGAGACTATTTAAGGATTATTAATGGACACGAGAGAAATTATTTGCCACAGTAGCTCATGTATCAATGAAAGAATATGTTTGTGTTGTGCCTCATCATAAATTTAGTTTGACGGGTTCTAAGGAATATTTAATATGAAGGTGGCATCTGTTTATTGATTTCTTTTTCACCTACCATCAATTGGAAGAGACTATTTCATAATTATTATTGGACACAAAGACAGACTTCTCATGTCCCAGGAGCACACTAGGTTTATTAGTCCTCAATTTAATAATAGGTTTTTGTTAAGCTTTATCATGCACTTAGTTTGACTAGCTCCAAGAAACATTGAATATTCATGTGGTATTCGTTTACTTTTTAAGTCTGTTGTAGTTTTTTTTTCTTTCTTGTAGTTTTTTTTATTTTCTATTTAAGTTTTCTTGATTGAGAGTGCAAGTGTGTGTGTGTGTGTGTGTGTGTGGGTGTGTGTAGGGTGGGGGGGAGGGGGTAGTGGTGAAGAATGGACGTGGATGTTGCATGTATGGTTGATGTATGAATGTTTGAGTGGAGGCTTTGGGAATATGGTTGTGTGGATTGTTGTGTGGGTGTGTGTGTGTGGGGGGGGGGCAGTGGGTAAATGATGGGAGGAAGAGTGTCATGGATGCTGGTGTGTATTGCTGGTGCATAGATGCTTGTGTGGATGTTGTGTGCATGAGGGGTGCATGGTTGTCTGTGTGGTTGTTGGGTCCAGGGATGTGTGTGGGGCTGCTCGGTGGGGAGGGTTTAGGGGTGCTGGTAGTAGTGTGCTTTCATTATTACTTTTTTTCATTTATTTTTATTTTATTATTATTCTTTTTTTTCTTTCTTCTTCCTTCTTTTTTTATTTTCTCTTTTTCTCTTCCTCCTTCTTTTTAGTCTATAGGTGGAATAACTGGGTAGTGTGTATATACTTTTCTTTTGCATTTGTAAGGGACCTATATGTTACATGTTACCAGTACAAACTTAATTAATTGATTGGACCAGTGCCCAAGAGCAAGGGGCAAAGTGGCCTTAGTAAAGCATGTTCTACAAAGGAGTGATAAGGGTGCAGGGTGTTATGTCCTGCACAGGTGTACATGTGCTGAGTGTAAGTAATTGTATGTCTTGTTTGTCTTGTCTTAGGCTATGTTCAGACTAAACTCCAAATCTGATTTTTAGCATATCTGATCAACATCAGATCTCTCTATCGACCGCGTTCACATTGCTTGTCATATCGGATCTCCATGTCCGCTAATCACCTGGCATATCCACGTGGGTTACTATGGTACCCTAACGCATCATGCCCACAAATAATAAATAAAACCGCGGAGGGTAGAATGTTGGTTGTTTCTCTCTCAGATGGTTAAGTGGGGCCGTAGCACACAGCTACAAGTAACAAGGAAGTATCAGAGATGGAAGAATAAAGTTACTCATCTTTATTTCAGTGCATCAATGCAGTCCAGCACAGCTGTTAGTTGCCTTTCTGATGCGTGGTTGAAAACTTTCACTGACGTTGCTTTCCACACGCGAGGTAAGCCTTGCTTTCCACACGCGAGGTAAACTCCAACTTGCGGCAAATCCATAACGCGCACTGACACGTTGTTATAGCAAACGACACTGTTTTTTAAAAGGAGAATTAACATTGATCTCTCACTTCCGTCCATCTGCATTCCACGTGTTGATGTTTGTGTCACGTGACAAATGACGCAAGTGACACGGTGAAATCTTATCCCATGTGGAAAAGCTGTTCAGATCGCAGCATATCCGATATGAATCGCAATTGACACCACATGGGTATGTAGGGCGTAACAGATTCGGAAAAATCGGAATTCATGTGGTTTTCTGCTGTTCAGACCACCCGAAATCAATTCTAGATACAATGTGCATATGAAAAAATCGGATTTGGGATGCCAATCTGAACGAGGCCTTAGTCTATGTGTATGTACGTGTGTGCGTTTGTGTATGTGTGTATGGGAGAGTTATCTACCTGCCCTGTCCTATCTGTCTTTGACCCAGACTATCAGTGACTCCTTTGATTGAATAAAATGATTGATAGAAATAAAGTTGAAGTAAGCCCAAACAAGTTTACTATTGCTACATGGAATGTAAATGGAGTCAAAGATCGGGCCAAGCAACAAAAAGTCCTGCAGCATTTAAAAAAGTTGTCCTCAGACATTGTCTTTTTACAAGAACTTCACCTTAAACCGGGGGAAATCAAATGGCTTAAAAAGCAGTGGGTAGGAGAGGCTTATGAGTCTAACTATACATCTAAGAGCAGAGGAGTAGGTATCTTAATTAATAAATTTCTACCATTTACCCTTATCTCAAAGCAGACTGATACTGAGGGCAGATTCTTAATACTCAACTGTGAGATATCTGGAGTAAAATATACCTTGGTAAACACATATTCCCCTCCTTTATCCAATATGAATTACTTGAGAGATATCCAAAAGATATTAGATGACATGTCAACAGGAATAATAATATTGGGGGAGACTTAAACCAGGTTTTTAAATCACAAGATAGTTCTAATGAAAAAAGGAGACCAAACCCATCTAAAGAGATCTTGAAGTTTATATCAACAAATGAATTAATTGATGTCTGGAGACTTATGTATCCAAAATGTAAGGACTACACATATTATTCCCATGCCCAGGACAGTTATAGCAGATTGGACTATATCTTCATATCAAAAACAGCAATAGGGGACATAATTGCATCCAAGATTCATAACATTATAATTTCAGACCATGCAGTGGTAACATGTACACTCTGCCCACCGAAAAATAAGTTGTTACATAAAATATGGAGAATGAACAGGAAACATTTAAATGATGACGAATTTGTTAACTATATTAGAAGCCATATTAAAGAATTTTTAACTACAAACTTTGAAAATCCGGACCCTGATAAGCCGCCAGTTCAGATCATATGGGATACCTTCAAGGCCTACATAAGAGGCATTATCATAGGTTTTTCATCAAGGAAAAAAAGAGAATTAGAGAAGCGCAGGAAGGAATTGGAGAAATCTATAAATGAAATGGAACTTCTGCATAAGAAGTCCCAAGGGAAAAAAGACTGGGAAGTTTTACAGAAATTAAAATTGGAATATGACCAATTCCTCTTGGATAAAGCTAATAATATCAGGTTTAATTCAAGCAGGGTAAGGTATGTATCTGCAAATAAGTCAGGTAAGCAACTTTCCTCTTTAGTAAAGAAAATGACTAGTAGAGTAGCTATAGTTCTTCAAGACCCAGTAACAAAATGTAATATTAGTGACAATAAGCTTATTAATGAGAAATTTGCTTCATTTTATAGTGAATTATATACTTCTCAATTAGCAAGTGAGAGTTGCGAACGGAAGACTTTTCTAGATTCTGTTAAACTGAATTACCTATTAGAAGAACAAAGGGGAGAGCTGAGCAAAAATTTTTCTGAAACTGAATTTAAAGAAGCAATTGATAGCTTCCCAAAAGGTAAGGCCCCAGGTATGGATGGCCTGCCTATGGAGTTTTACTCAACCTTTTGGGACCAGATAAGATATTTCTTTCTAGAAATGGTAAAAGGAGCGAGATCTAAGGGGGAACTGCCTAATTCAATGTATCAGACCATTATTAATGTAATTCCTAAACCAGGACGAGAATGTAATAAACCTTCAAACTTCAGACCCATAAGTTTGATTAATTGTGATAATAAGATAATAACAAAGGTATTAAATAATAGAATGACCAAGGTACTGCCATCAATTATTCATCATAACCAAACTGGTTTTATACCACATAGAAATTTGAAGACAAATGTTAGAACCTGCATATCTTTAATACAATGGGCTAAAAAAGAAAAAGTAGACTTAACCTTGATGGCGGTCGATGCCGAGAAAGCGTTTGACCGCCTTGAATGGTTATACTTATATGATGTGCTAGCTGCATTTCAATTTCCATTAGAAATGATCAATTTCATTAAAATGATTTATAAGTCACCTATTGCGTTTATATATTCCAACGGGGTCCTTTCCGACGGAGTCCAGGTAACAAGAGGGACAAGGCAAGGATGTCCACTATCGCCAACATTATTTGCTCTGGCCATTGAGCCAATGGCTCAGAAAATTCGTCAGTCCAAAGAGGTAAGTGGTATAGAGGTGGGTGGACAATCCTACAAGCTAAGTTTGTTTGCAGATGATCTTATGTTGTACTTGACTAAGATAGATACATCTATTCCTTACCTTTTAAGAAGTCATAGATACATTCTCTAAAATATCAGGGTATAAAATGAATATGGAAAAAACTGAGCTTTTGCCAATAACTGAATTGTCATCTTCTAACAAAGAATTACAAAACTTCAAATGGCAAAAAGATAGAACTAAATACCTGGGATGCTACATAAGTTCAAACAAAACAAAATTATACAAGGATAATTATCTTTCTTTAATTAAGGAACTGAGATTAAGTATAGATAAGTGGAAGGATCTCCCATTAAATTTAATTGGTAGAATTAATTTGATTAAAATGATATGGTTACCAAAGTTTTTATTCATTTTTCAAACAGTACCTGTAAAACCGCCAAGGACTTTCTTTAAAACTATAAACCAACTGTTTGGTTCATTCATCTGGTCAAATAAGTCTAATAGAATTAGTAGAAAACTCTTACAGAACACCAGAAAGGAGGGAGGTTTAAATTTACCAAATATGGAGTTATACTTTTACTCAGCTCAATCTTACTATATAGACTCAATTGTTAATAGATTAGATGAACCTTGGATAAACATAGAAAACCATCAACTTAAACCAGATAATCTCCTTATAGCAATGTTCTCTAAACATAAAACTAAAAACTCTAACTTTGTAATAAATAGTACATTGAGGGCATGGGAAAAAATTAAAACCATTACAGGATTCCGTATTAATATACCACGTACTACAAGCCTATGGAATAATCCCCATATTAAAATCCAGAATGAAAAACTAAATTGGGAGTCCTGGAAAAAAGGAGGAATAAATACAATTTCAGATATCATATCACAAAATAAAATAATGTCCTTTGATCAGCTTCAGTGTAACTATAATTTAAACCATAAGGAATTATTTAAATATCTACAACTGAAAAGCTGGGCTAATGCACATTTTGAGTTTGATTATGATACCTGTCCATCTGTTATAGAGCAAATACTGCTCAACCCAGGAAAAAAGTATAAGTTGATAGGTAAGCTATATGAATGCTTGATTAAGGCACAAATGGAAAATTATTCCTTGCAGAAAATATATGAGGGCTGGGATAAAGATCTTAACACTACAAATACAAGTATATATTGGAAAGAATGTTTAACGGTTACAAACAGTGTGACTACCAATGAAAACCTACGTTTAATACAATATAAAATCATGACAAGAATATATTACACAAAATACAGAATACAGAAATTTGATCCATCTTCCTCTGCTCTATGTGTAAAGTGTCACAATGAAACTGATACAATTATTCATGCCTTCTGGGAATGCGAGAAAGTAAAAAAAATATGGATTGAAATTAAAAATTGGATGGCCGACATAGGTAAAATAAAACTTACACTAACACCATTGGAGTGGATTTTACACAAAACTGACCACTTGAAATATCCTGTAGGGTGGCAGGTTATTTTCTCTTCCCTGGTTTTTAAAAAACTAATCTTAAAACATTGGAAGGACTCTCAGGCCCCAACCTTGCAAGAATGGAAGGGTCTGCTTAAATATTATCTAAGCATAGAAAGGACAATGTATGAGGACAGAAACAAACAAAAACAATTTTGTAAAGTATGGCAGGACATTTATGATTCTTTATAAAAAAAATGGGTAGAGGGACAGAGATGGAATAGGACAGATATGGATGGAGAACTCTGTGTGTGTGTGTGTGTGTGTGTGTGGGCTGTTAGTAAAAGAGTGGAAGTATTATGTTGTCTATATGTATGTATTGTTGTATGAGAGTGTTAGTGTGTCTATAAGTAAGTGGCACTGGTTAACTATAAACATGAATTGTGTTGACTTTAAAACAATGTACTGGTGTGAAAAAAATCCAAATAAATATAATTGTAAAAAAAAAAAAAGGCATTAGCCTCATGACTCCAGGAAGTGGGTCCTCATGATTTATCTCCGTAATGAAGGATCTCTGGTTCAGGTGTGTGTGTGACCTGTCATAGGCTACAAAGGAAATCATCAATGTATTGGCTGCAGGTGTCTAGTTACCTGGTGCACGCCCCCATGAGAAACAGCCTGTTCTGAACCTTA
>JAODXP020007560.1:67500-70000 GCA_027497455.2 Sardinella longiceps | reverse complement strand
CATGTGTGTGTGTGTGTGTGTGTGTGTGTGTGATGACATTGGACTGCACGTGTGTGTGTGTGTGTGTGATGACATTGGACTGCACGTGTGTGTGTGTGTGTGTGTGTGTGTGTGTGTGTGTGTGATGACATTGGACTGTGTGTATTTGTGTGTGTGTGTGTGTGTGTGTGTGTGATGAAGGTGGACATTAACTCATCCCACCTGACTAGCTTTGTCTGAGCATGTGAACTAGGAAGGGACTGTGGGAAACGACTCTGAGTGTGTGTGTGTGTGTGTGTGTCTGTGTGTGTGCGCCACGCTGCAGCCTTGCCAAGTGCACACACACACACACACACACACACACACGCACACACGCACGCACACACTCACACACACACACACACACACTCTCTCTCTCACACACACTCACACACACACACAAACACACACGCACACACAAACACACACGCACACTCTCTCACACACACACGCACACTCTCTCTCTCTCACACACTCACACACACTCTCACGCAAACTCTCTCTCTCACTCTCACACACAAGAGTTCAAAGGTCAGGGCTCAGGGGACACATTGGGATTCACACACTCAGGGCTCTGATCTAAGTTTACAATGGGCTAAATTATAGTAGGTAGCCTACACACACACACACACACACACACACTAAGTTATCTTGACCTTCTTGACCATCTTGTAGAACTAGTCCGGATTCACGCGCTGCTTTAGGCGTTCTACCGGAACTAGACCGTTCGAACCTTGCACTGAACACTGAACCAACTCATCCCCTTAACGTTCGAAATGCAACTTCCGTTTTATCCGGGGACATTTAGTTATTATACAGCTAGCTGCTCTTTATTTGGACCAAGTCGGTACGCCGGTATAAGGCAGACTACTTACGCTTCCACCTCGCGATCACTCTCGCCGTCCGCGCTCATGTTGCCTCTTCTAGAATCTTCTCAAGAACTTTTTCTTTAGTTTCAATTCGCCCGGTTCACTTCACACTCACGGGCCTCCCTCTGTCCTCACGAGCCCCGGGACCAATACTCTCCTGCTTGCACGAAATGACGTTTGCACGTCTTCTGGTCTCAAGCAGCACAAACTACAGCATGTAGGCTATTATGTCCGTGCGGCGATAGAAAATAAGAGCAAAACGTGTAAAGTCCAAACTGTCATGTCGCCATATTTCCTGGGTCTCGAGAAGGTAGGCAGCCCGACTGTTGTTCCGGGTTCAGCAGTGGGTTGAGCGCTCGTGCGTCGCTGACGCACACTTTCGGTTTCGGTGATCCTCAGCCTTGGGCTCGAGACGAGAGAAGCATTTAGGCCTGTTCGGTTGGACACACAGATGGGTGTGTGGACTTTTTAGCCAGTAAAATCACTAAATATCCCCGTATGAATGAAGTACGGATAAGCGCCGAGTAAACACACACAACCCCAAACCCCAGGTGCGCCAGCCTCACTTCCAGACGCTAGAGGGCGGCAGATCACAACTAATTCTCAGCTCCCGGCGCTCCTCTTACAACGGAACTCTAAATTAACATCCCTGCCAGTGAAGCCAAGTAGGTTTAAAATTATATGAACAGATTAATTAGCCCACCACGTAGCTGAATCCTTATACGCCTGTGCGATCTCCTGGTCAGGGTAGGCACATTCACACTTTTAGTAAAATAATAATTAAATGTAACTTACCCTTCAGAGATCTGGCAGCTGTTGCATAGGAGATTGCATTGTAACCATTGGCAACTTGCTTCTTGTAGTTGGCAAACTAAATTAAGTCATTTTCAGGCTTAGTTTTGAAATGTACAGTTGCCTGTGAACTTTGCCCTTCTTTGGCTTGGACAGTAGTCTACCATGTTGGCATTGATGTAAGAGTGTGACGTGAGAATCCGCAAGAATGTGTGTGTGTGTGTGTGTTCGGTGTCTATCACTCTCGTAACCTGGGCGAGCTTGGGTGAACCACGGTAGATTCTTTCCTATGTAGATCTGAGCATTTAATTTAAAACTTGCCGTGAGCCGGATCAAATTTCAGTTGGGCCATTTTTTTCTGTTCTTGCCTAAGGTCAACAAAACCCATCTTTCTCCTAGTCTCATTTATTTTCCTCAATATTATCTATTCTGTATATTTTAACCTTTAATTCCCTTTTTCATTTTATTCTTGCCCGGTTTAATTTTCACATAATTATTTTATGTCTTTATTGTGCTTTTACTTTCTACCAATTTCTGTACTTGTGCTTTTATTTTTGCACAGCACATTGAATTGCCTTTGTGTATGAAATGCGCTATATAAATAAACTTGCCTTGCCATCTCCATGATACTCTAAGGGCCGTTCACAAGAGAATCCAAACACACACACACACACACACAAACACTCATGTGACAGACGGCACAAGATGGTTTTCCATTCAAGTTTTATTGGTTACAGAAATTATATACAGACAGGCAGACGGAAGACAGGCGGACTGAAAGATTGTAAAACCGTGAAATTGTATCCATGAGTTCTTCTCTT
>JAODXP020007560.1:57500-60000 GCA_027497455.2 Sardinella longiceps | reverse complement strand
CTGTAGTTTTGTCACTTCCTGTTGAAGCAGCATCTTCTCTGAACGCTCTGTTTCCAAGGCAACTGTGTGGGTCTCCTTTTCTGTGGCAGCTTCCTGAAGTTGAGCTTGAAGTTTGTTCACTTCCTGCTCCAGAGAGGCCTTCTGAGCACGCTCGGTCTCCACGGTTACCATACTGGATTCCTTCTCTCCAGCTGCTTCATGGAGTTGAGTTTGCAGTTTAGTCACTTCCTGTTGATTATTAGTAACTTCCTGTTGAAGCAGCATCTTCTCAGAACGCTCGGTCTCCAAGGCAACTGTGCTTGCCTCCTTTTCAGTGGCAGCTTCCTGAAGTTGAGTCTGAAGTGAGGTCACTTCCTGTTGGTAGTGTAGAATGTTCTGCTCCAGAGAAGTCTTCTGTGCACGTTCTGTCTCCAGGGTTACCAAACTGGCTTCCATCTCAGCAGCTGCTTCCTGAAGTTGAATTTGCAGTTTAGTGACTTCCTGTTTGTGATTAGTAACTTCCTGTTGAAGCAGCATCTTCTCAGAACGCTCTGTCTCTTTTTCAGACGCAGCTTCCTGAAGTTGGCTTTGGAGTTTGTTCATTTCCTGTTCCAGAGAAGCCTTCTGAGCACGCTCGGTCTCCATGGTTACCACAGTGACCTCCTTTTCAGCAGAAACCTCCTGTAGCTGAGCTTGTAATGTGGACACTTCCTGTTGGAGAGTAACTCTTTGTACTCGCTCGTTTTCCAAAGCTACCAGATCTGCACCTCCCTTTGTAGCAACTTCCAAAAGTTGAGTCTGAAGTTTGTTCACTTCCTGCTCCAGTGAAGTCTTCTGAGCACGCTCGGTCTCCAGGGATACCATGCTGGCTTCCATCTCAGCAGCTGCTTCCTGAAGTTGAGTCTGAAGTTTAGTGACTTCCTGTTGAATCAGCATCTTCTCAGAACACTCTGTCTCTTTTTCAGAAGCAGCTTCCTGAAGTTGGCTTCGGAGTTGGTTCATTTCCTGTTCCAGATAAGCCTTCTGAGCACGCTCTGTCTCCAAGGATACCAGACTGGCTTCTTTTTCAGTAGCAACTTTCTGAAGTTGGCTTTGGAGTTTGTCCACTTCTTGTTGGAGGGTAACTCTTTGTACTCGCTCAGTTTCCAAAGCTGCCAGATCTGCACCTCTCTTTGTAGCAACTTCCAAAAGTTGAGTCTGAAGTTTGTTCACTTCCTGCTCCAGAGAAGTCTTCTGAGCACGCTCGGTCTCCATGGTTACCGTGTTTGCCTCCTTTTCGGCAGCAGCTTCTTCAAGTCGAGTTTGCAGCAAGGTCACTTCCTGTTCCAGAGAAGTCTTCTGAGCACGCTCGGTCTCCAGGGATAACAAACTGGCTTCTTTTCAGCAGCTGCTTCCTGAAGTTGAATTTGCAGTTTAGTGACTTCCTGTTGGTGATTAGTAACTTCCTGTTGGAGAGTAACTCTTTGTACTCGCTCGGTTTCCAAAGCTACCAGATCTGCACCTCCCTTTGTAGCAACTTCCAAAAGTTGAGTCTGAAGTTTGTTCACTTCCTGCTCCAGAGAAGTCTTCTGAGCACGCTCGGTCTCCATGGTTACCGTGTTTGCCTCCTTTTCGGCAGCAGCTTCTTCAAGTCGAGTTTGCAGCAAGGTCACTTCCTGTTCCAGAGAAGTCTTTTGAGCACGCTCGGTCTCCAGGGATACCAAACTGGCTTCTTTTTCAGCAGCTGCTTCCTGAAGTTGGCTTTGGAGTTTGTTCATTTCCTGTTCCAGAGAAGCCTTCTGAGCACGCTCGGTCTCCATGGTTACCACAGTGACCTCCTTTTCAGCAGAAACCTCCTGTAGCTGAGCTTGTAATGTGGACACTTCCTGTTGGAGAGTAACTCTTTGTACTCGCTCGTTTTCCAAAGCTACCAGATCTGCACCTCCCTTTGTGACAACTTCCTGTAGTTGAGTCTGAAGTTTGTTCACTTCCTGTTCCAGAGAAGTCTTCTGAGCACGCTCGGTCTCCATGGTTACCACAGTGACCTCCTTTTCAGCAGAAACCTCCTGTAGCTGAGCTTGTAATGTGGACACTTCCTGTTGGAGAGTAACTCTTTGTACTCGCTCGTTTTCCAAAGCTACCAGATCTGCACCTCCCTTTGTAGCAACTTCCAAAAGTTGAGTCTGGAGCGATGTCACTTCCTGCTCCAGAGAAGTCTTCTGAGCACGCTCGGTCTCCAGGGTTACCAAACTGGCTTCCTTTTCAGCAGCAGCTTCCTGAAGTTGAGTTTGAAGTTTGTTCACTTCCTGCTCTAGAGAGGCCCGCTCTGTCTCCACGGTTACTATGGCTACTTCCCTTTCAGCAGCTGCTTCCTGGAGCTGAGACAGTAAATTTGTCACTTCCTGTTGATGATTAGTAACTTCCTGTTGAAGCAGCATCTTCTCAGAACGCTCAGTTACCAAGGCAACTATATGTGTCTCCTTTTCTGTGGCAGCTTCCTGAAGTTGAGTCTGAAGTGAGGTCACTTCCTGTTGGTAGTGTA
>JAODXP020007560.1:40000-45000 GCA_027497455.2 Sardinella longiceps | reverse complement strand
TTATTGCTGACATTTCAAAGTTATAGCATCGACATTGAAGGCAATTGCCACAATAAACTATCAATAACGTTCTTGATATCTTCACATGGCGAAAAGTATTGTGTATCTTAGCATGACGTTAGACATTTTCAGACCATTGTGGTGCTTCATGTAGTCTAGTGTTATGCTAACGTTAACATTAGCCATTGATGGTAAGGCTACCGCAAAGTGTCGTAACATAATTAAATTGACGCTAGATTGTTCCAATTACAGTACTTAGTAGCTCTAAAACATTATTGCTCAAAGAATGGAAACTGTGGAGAACTCTTACCGACTTTGTCTCTCACGTTGTATTCCTGTGTATCCACCGTGTCTCTGGTCTTTTCGCCTCCCGACTGCTTTTCAATTCAAATTTCAGCGGCGCTTCAGCTCCCTCCCCATTGGATGCGGGGGTGTGACGTCATCACCATAGTCGGGTCATCCAAAACTACGTTTTGCTCAGTTATCTGATCAGCTACTGTATCGTATATTTAGTTTGAAAGATTATTCTCTCGTAAATTTGACGATAAATAAGACATGACAAACATACATCAATATTTTGTAAATAAAAAAATATAGCACATGCGCATGCCTGACGAGCGTAAAACGTGGCAGCATGTCACCGTGGCAACGATTTGTTGTGGCTCTGCTCTAGAACCTCAGGCTGTGTATCTGATTCAGGTTCTAGAGCTCAGTGGATTCCGTCTGTGGTTCTAAAAGTGATAATCCGGTCTGTGTTCATCACGATGAGATGCGCCACACATAGAGCATCCCAATCCGACTGCTTTTAGTTCAGCTCGTTGTTTCATCTTTGACTCTGTCGCCGCGATTAAAGAGTGAATGGGAGCAGCCAAATCTAATCTGTGAAGAAGAGCACTTATTGCAAAATGTTTGGTCCCCCACTTGACTTCTCATTTAAGTGCCTCAGCTCGATGGCAGGTAGGGCCACTCGCTAATCAACAGTCTCATTTACAGCTGCAAGAAAACGCTTCCTGCATACATTTCTGACATGTCAAATAATGCTTTTGCCTATTCATGTGCACTGTAGGCACAAACTGCCAATACTGCTATAGGAAATCTGTGTGTGTGGGTGTGTGTCTGTGTGTCTGTGGGTGTAGTCTTATAAAAGGGAAGTTAGCGCATGGACAATTTTCTTCAACCTGTTTACTTGTTTAGATTACTGCTGTCCCCAGTATAATAGGCTACGAAACACACACACACACACACACACACACACACACACACACACACACACACACACACACACTTTGTCCCCAATTTTAAATTTTCACCTCCGAGATCTTGTCAGTTTGTAGTGTGTGTGCATGCATACATACTGTATGACGTGTGTGTGTGTGTGTGTGTGGATAACTTTGGTAGTGGGACCAAGTCCTTCCTAGCCTTACATATCCCGCCCCCTCTATGGCTCCGGCCCGCCCATAATACGAATGTTCATCCGTATTCATGGTCTGGGGACGGTGTTCATGGGCGGGTTTACATCGGTAGAGAGACAACCGACCAATATAAGCGAAGCTGATTAGACGAGCTGTCCAATCGTTTCAAACCAGAAGTGAATGCCCTCCCCTACACCCTATAACTGCGTCAAGTTAAAGAACCTCCAGACCATGAACACGGATGAACAACAGTATTATGGGCTATGGGCTATGTCAGGCTAAAGAACCTCAAGACCATGAATACGGATGAACAGCAGTATTATGGGCTATGGGCTATGTCAGGTTAAAGAACCTCCAGACCATGAATACGGATGAACAGCAGTGTCATGGGCTATAGGGCTATTGTAGCCGGTGGCGGTCCGCACCGCACACGGGTCTAGAACCCGCCACCCCGCAAGCTACAAACTCCCGGCGTGGGAGTGGAACGCTCTAACCAACTGAGCTAAAAGCCTAAGCTTCTAACTCAGCATGTTAGAAGCGCCCATGGAATTGGGTGATGAGGATTTGCACTGCCGCCGAGCTAGCCGCGCTAGCTGGCCTCCGTTACACTATGTCAGGCTAAAGAACCTCCAGAGCCATGAATACGGATGAGCAGCAGTATTATGGGCTATGGGCTATGTCAGGTTATAGGATACGGATGAACAGCAGTATTATGGGCTATGTCAGGTTAAGTCCTTCCACTGATACAGGTAAAAGTAGGCGTGGCCTACAGACTATGCAGTTTGTGGGATGATGCTAGTGCTTGTATGGTGTGTGTGTGTGTGTGCGTGTGTGTGAGTGTGGTGTGTGTGTTTGTGCCTATGTGTTTGTCCACATGCATACATGTGTGTGTGTGTGTGTGTGCGTGTGCTCTCATACATATGTGTTTGTTCACATGCATACTGTGTGTGTGTGTGTGTGTGTGTGTGCTCTCATACTCTACCTATGTGCTTGTTCACATACATACGTGTGTGTGTGTGTGTGTGTGTGTGTTTAGACATCCTGGGGGAGGAGCCTAACTCTGGGCTCCGCCCTTTAAAGCGGTCGCCAGAGAAGAAGTTCATCAGCCGTGCGCTTCGCCTCAACAACAACATCATCACAGAACTCACTGGCCTCAGTAGCACCCTAGACGCCTTATTCACACAGCCTAGCCTTCTGGCCTGGATAGACCTCTCCTTCAACGACATCGCTCACATAGACCCGGTAACACACACACACACACACACACACACACACACACACACAGCACCCTAGACGCCTTATTCACACAGCCTAGCCTTCTGGCCTGGATAGACCTCTCCTTCAACGACATCGCTCACATAGACCCGGTAACACACACACACACACACACACACACACACACACACACACACACACACACACACACACGCACCCTAGACGCCTTATTCACACAGCCTCAGCCTTCTGGCCTGGATAGACCTCTCCTTCAACGACATCGCTCACATAAACCCGGTAACACACACACACACACACACACACACACAGCACACTTATTCAAGCAGCCTAGCCTAGAAGCCCTGTTTAGTAACACACCATAGCTGCTCCCTTTTTTAGCCAATTCAGTGTGTGTGTGTATGCGTGTGTGTGTGTGTGTGTGTGTGTGTGTGTGTGTGTGTGTGTGTGTGTGTGATTTACCCTCTGGTCTCTGTCCCTCCTCAGGTCCTGACGGAGTTACAGCAGTTGCGGGTGTTATATCTCCATGGCAACAGCATCAGCAGGCTGGGAGAGGTGGATAAGCTGGCGTCTCTCCCTCTTCTACACACACTCACACTCCACGGCAACGCCCTCGAGAACGAGCCTGGATACAGGTGTGTGTGTGTGTGTGTGTGTGTGTGTGTGTGTGTGTGTGTGTGTGTGTGTGTGCACTGGCATCTCTCCCTCTCCTACACACACTCACACTCCACGGCAACGCCCTCGAGAACGAGCCTGGATACAGGTGTGTGTGTGTGTGTGTGTGTGTGTGTGTGTGTGTGTGTGTGTGTGTGTGTGTGCACTGGCATCTCTCCCTCTCCTACACACACTCACACTCCACGGCAACGCCCTCGAGAACGAGCCTGGATACAGGTGTGTGTGTGTGTGTGTGTGTGCACTGGCGTCTCTCCCTCTCCTACACACACTCACACTCCACAGCAATGGATACAGGTGTGTGTGTGTATGTGTGTGTGTGTGTGTGTGTGTGTGTGTGTGACTGTGTGGCTCTCCCCCTCGTACACACAGCGCAAGTGTGTTAGCCTAGAAATCTAGACACCCTGGACAGTCTCTGGACTCTCCGTTTGTGCACGCATGTGTGTGTGTGTGTGTGTGTGTGTGCGTGTCCCAGCGTGAGTGTGTTAGCCTAGAAATCTAGACACCCTGGACAGTCTTGGGACTCTCCGTTTGCTTGCCGGCTTAATTACTCTGTGCTCTTATTGGTGTGTGTGTGTGTGTGTGTGTGTGTGTGTGTGTGTGTGTGTGTGTGTGTGTAGTGTGTGTGTGTGAGTGTGAGATTGGTGGTAGTGCTATCTTGCTGCCCCCCTCCTGAGCTACCTGTTGGAGACCCCTGTTGTGTGTGTGTGTGTGTGTGTAGTATGTGTGTGTGAGTACTGTATATGTGTGTGTGTGTGTGTGTGTGTGTGTGTGTGTGTGTGTGTTTTGCCTGACAGGTGCATAGTGTAAGTGTGCCTCATACTGTATTCTCCAGTTACAGAAGGGGAGAGCCTTGCTGCATAGCAACAGTGTGTGTGTGTGTGTGTGTGTGTGTGTGTGTGTGTGTGTGTGTGTATGTGTGTGTGTGTGTGTGTATGTGTGTGTGTGTGTGTGGTAAACGATCGCACTGAAATACTAACCAGCACATTGACATTTGTGTGGCCTTGATCCTCAATAACCCAGTGGCTGGGTCACTATCATTAAAGCCCAAATAATAACCCATAATAACCCAGTGGAGGGTCACTAAAGCCCCTAATAACCCATAATAACCCAGTGGAGGGTCACTATCATTAAAGCCTGTTGCCCATAATAACCCATAATAACCTATGGGCAAGAGTGACAAAAACTAAAAAAAGCTACCAGCTGTAAAAGTTGGACGATATGAGTGACAAAAACCCCCCACTGTGCTGTAAATGGAAAGACAACAGACACGTCACACACACACACACACACATAGACACGTCATGAGTGATTAGATTTCAGCTGTAAAACTGAAGCGCTGTGCTGTAAATGGAAAGACAACAGACACGTCACACACACACACACACACACACACACACACATAGACACGTCATGAGTGATTAGATTTCAGCTGTAAAACTGAAGCGCTGTGCTGTAAATGAAAAGACAACAGGCACGTCATGAGCGATTACAGCGATCACAGGAATTTGCTTTTTTGGGCAACAAAAGCGATTTTACAGATTTAGGAGCTCTTGGTGTCAACGTACAGTTAAACCTGTTGGCCATAATCCAGCGGTCTGGGTCGGTCATAAGGTTAGTATAATAACCCAGCGGTCTGGGTCGGCCAGAAGGTTAGTAGTCATAACCCAGCGGTCTGGGTCG